>OZ038498.1:103436076-103511076 GCA_964036315.1 Acanthosepion esculentum | reverse complement strand
GCTCATTACGAACACTTCTGTTGCTAATTCCTCCCCACCCTGTAACCTCTTGCGTCTTAGTGGCTGTACTGCCTTGACTGGGGTGATACTGAATAAAAAAAAAAAAAATGCAAATTGTTTCATTGAAACTAGATTTGATTACACGTTTCACCTTTCTAGGCTTCATCAGATCCAAAAACAAAAAGAAAGTAACGTGTAATTGTGTATACGTTTAGATAACGAATCATAGTACTTTTTTTTCTGTTAAGCTGGCGTTTCTCGTGATTAAAGAAAAGAATAAACATGAGTGATGTTTAAAAAGTAACTTTTAGGATAGATGTAAAAATATATAAATCTTTTACTTTCAACCCATTCTGAAAGATTGGATGAGGATTTATCTTGGATTCATTTAGGAAAGGGTTATATGAATTTCTTGCTTTTGAGCCATTCTGAATATGAGATGAGGATTTATCTTGGATTCATTTAGGAAAGGGTTATATGAATTTCTTGCTTTTGAGCCATTCTGAAAATGAGATGAAGATTTATCTTGGATTCATTTAGGAAAGGGTTATATGAATTTCTTGCTTTTGAGCCATTCTGAAAATGAGATGAAGATTTATCTTGGATTCATTTAGGAAAGGGTTATATGAATTTCTTGCTTTTGAGCCATTCTGAAAATGAGATGAGGATTTATCTTGGATTCATTTAGGAAAGGGTTATATGAATTTCTTGCTTTTGAGCCATTCTGAAAATGAGATGAGCATTTATCTTGGATTCATTTAGGAAAGGGTTATATGAATTTCTTTCTTTTGTGCCATTCTGAATATGAGATGAGGATTCATCTTGGATTCATTTAGGAAAGGGTTATATGAATTTCTTGCTTTCGAGCCATTCTGAAAATGAGATGAGGATTTATCTTTAATTTGAAACAGAAAAAGTTGGGAAAAGTAGATTAACAACTTTTGACATGAACTGAGAATTATAAAGATACAGAATAAATATGAACAGCTTTTTTCAAAGTCAATCATTTTTTTCCTTCTTTAATCACGAGAAATGCTAGCTTAGGGAAAAAGTACTAAGATTTAATTTATTTTTTCTTTCATTTTTTGGATCTTTGAATGGTGAACTGCATAATCAGTTTCAAAGAACCGTTTTCTATTTGTTAAATTTCTTATATGTGATCAGATATGGATCAGAATCTGATAGGATAAAGAACAAATAGGAAATGTTTATGTATCTAAAATGTTTCACTTTTATTAAGGCTTCATCAGAGAATGAGATATGGAGAAAAAAGAAGGAAGAAATTCAAGTATTTTTTATTTTGTTTGGTTTTCATTGGTTAATCAGTTTTCATGCTAATCCAGCTAATGGAACTACATTTGACCTAAATTATTGTGATCAATTCCGTCAAGCAGAAAATGCCATACAACCCTAGGAACTTAGGATCCCTTGCTGAAGAATTAGTTACTTCATTATCAAATATACAAGAAACAATGGTATCCAGTATTCCACGATGAAACATCCTGAAGTCATTCTTGAAATGCATGACTTTGCAAAGGACCCCCGGCTTCTCTCATTTCTGGATAAATTCCAGGATATACTGGAAAACTTCCACAATTGTACAACCATCTATACGGACAGATCAGAAAGTGGGGATAAAATAGGATGTGCAGCAGTTAGTCAAAAAATTACCGAAAAAGAAACGCCTCTCAAAGGGAAGTTCAGTTTTCCCTGCAGTGTCTTATGCAATTTTAGACATTATCACTGAGATCAAACTAAAGAACTTCCTAATTTCTTTCAGACTCACTCTCCATCCTATCAGCTTTGGAGGAGAATAAATCGAACAATCCAAGAATTATTAAAATATTACAGAAAGTCAACACAATGAACAAAAAGAGAAATATAATATTGTATTGGAGCCCTCGCCATATTGAAATAAAAGGTGAACTGTAGAGCAGACCTGGCAGCCAAATCAGCTTTGGATATGAATGCGGATAAAAGGATCAAGGTTCCATATAGAAATTTTAATGAGGAGATAAATAAATATATGTTTAAAATATGGCAAGAGTACTGGGATGATTATCCACATAGTAAACTCTATGCAATCCAGCACAAGCTGGCAGGAAGTAATATTTCTTTTAGGATGTCTTGAAAAGAGGAGGTCGTAATGGCTCACTTGTGCATCAGCCATACGAGAAAGACACATTCTTTCCTACTAAGGAAGTTCAACTGGTGTGCCAAGCATGAAAAACAGCATTGTCTATTAAACATATTTTGACGGTGAGTTCAGAACTAGCTATTTCAAGGCAGCAATTTTACAGTATTGATAACATGTTTGAGCTGTTCAAGAAAGTAAATGCGGATGATATACTGTTATTTCTGAAAGTGGTTGTCCTCTCCAAGAAAATATAAAACAGGAGAAAATAATAAAACAAAGTTTTTATAAAAATATATATATATATATATATATGAAACTAGCCTCTCAATAGAAAAAAACTCCTCTTTGCAGAAATAACACTAAGAAACCGGATATGTAGAGAATAAATATTGCCCACAATGCCTTATTGAATGAAAGAATATTGCCAGCAATGTAGAGAGCTTCTTTGCAAAAGGTTGAATGAAACTTGATTTACAAACTGATTTTATTACAAAGAATACATTTTTTTATTGATACGTATTTATATAAAAAAAAAATTTGTTGCTATTAAATAACCCTTTGTGGTTGATATGCCATAAAAAAACCCAAATAGGCTTCATATGCATTTGAATTACTAAGCAGTGTTACTATAATTTATGGTGTTCCAAATTCAAGGAGACATGAGATGACCTGTCTATCCAAAATCAACATACAGACAACCATCTACATATAATTAGTGTCTACTAGATATACACGCACACACTTAGGGATATACATTATCACCTGAATCCCACATTATCATCTGAATCCCACATTATCACCTGAATCCCACCTAGAAAAACTAGAATAATTATACACTTACATAAATAAAGCAATATATACGTTTTTCTTCAGTTGGGCTTGGAGTCTATTCATTTCTTGAAGCTTTGAAAGGATGCATCATCCCTCTTTGAATTTGGAATGTCATAAATGATACTAACAATTTTTAACAAGACAAATACATGTGAAACCTGATTAACCAATGAAAATCAAACAACACAAAATAAAAATACTTGAATTTCTTTGATGATGCTTTAATAAAAATGAAACAGGTTAAGTTGATAAACATTTGTTTTTTTAACCTATTTTGTATATATATATATATATATATATATATATATTTCTTACGAGTATTTTTTATCCAGCATTATTTCTTATTACTATAAACCTTATTTTTAGTGAGTACCTGTATTTGAGTTACTGCCCCCCCTTTTTTTCCATAAACAGTGAAATTAATAATGACAGGCCGATACTGAGAAGTCCTATGAACATACTTACCTTAGAAACATGCCAGCTGGAGGATGCCTGACAAAAGGAGGCAAAGCACACTGTCTGTACAAGTTTTTCCAGTTTCTCTCGCTATCTCTCTCTTTCTCTCTCTCTTTCTCTCTCTCTCTCTCTCTATATATATATATATATATATATATATATATATATATATATATGCTTAATACAAATATAGAATTTGCCACTTAATTGATTGATCTTATATTAAGCAGCTCTACTCCAAAAGTTTTGTAGACAAACCTTTGTGTAATTGTTTGGTCCACTCATCAGGAGGTATCAGCAAATGTTTGCCAATTTTCTCTTTTTTGTTATTTTTATATTAAGTTACATAAAAATAAGCTGTGTGCTAATTTTTTTTTTTTTTTACTGATGTTAGGTTGATTTTTCTTTGTATATATATATATATATTTGCAAATATGTATATTTTCTTTTTATAGTTTGCTTTTCTCTTTATACTCTCTCATTATTCCTTTTTTTAGCTTTTAGCTTCACGTTATTTCCGGGGTCAAATTAGGTTATTATTCAAAAATATTCTGGAGATTTCTAAAGATTTTCAATATATATATATATATATATATATATAATCTACTAGAACATTTAGGAAGGGATTCTATTTTTATTATTTTGCTTATCTGTCATCTGTTCATTTGTGTGCATGAATTGCACTAAATTTCGACAAATGGCAAGTGAACTTAATTCTGACATTCTCACATTGGGTGGAACCAATTTCAAGCCAATCAAGGTGACGTCATATAAATGTTTTTTTTTTTTTTTTTTTTTTAAACAGACTTCGATTTATAGTTCCCTCTGAAGAAAGAAACCCTATTTAATGATTGCTGCTTTTTTTTTATTACAACCACCTCCAGAACCTCTTCCTTTCATATATATATATATATATATATATATATATATATATATATATATATACATACACACACAGGCATGGAAAATTATTTTGTTTTTGGTAAATGAAGATGACTGAATGTACAGTTGAAAGTACTTACATATTTAAGAAAGATCTAATACAGCTTATAATATTGAAAAACAAGGATCATCACATTCATCAATTGATTCGTAGATTAATGCATCTTTAAAATTTTGTTAGTAAAGGGATTTTGCCATTTTATATTATTAACTTTACTCATTTACTTTTTGTAAGAATGATTCATTGTAACATAAACTGAACTGCACCACATATTTGTTATATATATATATATATATATATATATATATATACATAATTATTGAATAGATAGGTATATTTTTTTTATCCATTGTTATTTCTTGTTACTATAAACATTATTTTTAGTTAGTGGGAATATATATTTGGGTACAGGTTCAATTCCTGTCGGGGGCACAATCTTTCTTTCATAGGACTTTTCACTTGAGGCTGGTGGTTATTAATTTAACTGTTTAAGAAAATAAATAAAAAACAGAGATAGCAACTCAAATACGTGTACTCATGAAAAATATCATTTATTGTAGTAATATACTAATTTAAGAATTACATTTTTAATTCACCATTGTATTAAGTGCATTAATTATAATTTCAAGAATGGAAATGATAAAGAAAATATTTGTTATGTAAACACTGTCTTCGTGTGTGTCCCATAATATTTGATACATTTTCTGCATGAAATGTGTGTGTAAATGTAACAATTATTATGGGACAGAGGTTGTATAATAAAACAATGTACTACCTGCGTCCCACAATAGTTGTTGCATTCATCATATAAAATAGGTATGCAAATGTAGCAAGTATTATGGGACAGTCATAATATATATTTATATACAACCTTTGTCCCATAATTATAGATATATGTGAATGCAAATACGATAACTCCTATAGAATGGACGTACTATAAATTGATTTATATGTATTTAGGATATGAAGATAGAAGAACTGTTTTCAGACAGAAGTATTAGTTTTAAAAAAATTCAGGGAAAGTTGTAGTGCCATGGTTAGCATGGACATCATTTTCCTAATGGATTATGAATCTGCTTCTTAGCGAGTGCTCTAAAAAAATAGCCTTGTTTTTGAACTGGAACTAATATTTTTTTAATGAAATGTTTATGATGTGGATATTGTTTGCAAAGTTTGATTTAAATACGCCTACGCATTTCCCAGAACGTTAATGCACTCTCAGACAATGGGTGTCGCTGTCAATTTTTCTTCCACATAAAACTCACAGGTGTCCTCGAGGGGGTCATTGATCGGACCAACCCTTTTTTTGATTTACATAAATGATCTGCCTAAGAATATACTCAGATCCCTTGTAAATATCTATGCTGATGATACGACTACATACGGACTCACCTTTAAAATTCTTGACGGTCAGAGATTGACAGCTGATCTCTGTTCCAATCTTGAACAAACTACTCAGTCGGGTAAAAACTGGCTGGTTACCTTCAATGCTTTGAAAAGCAAACTAGTCATATTCCATCATCACTGATAGGACCCCCTGAACTACCACCAGTCACAAGGAATGAATGTCCCCTTGAGGAGGCCCTGTGCCTTGAAAGACTATTGAGCTGCAAACCAACACCTGACCCTCACGTGAAACTCATATACGACTCATTGCTAAAGATGCAGGTGAAATGGTCGGCTCCCTGTACCGCTCCAATAAGGACCCGACTCCTCGTGCTACCCTCGACCTCTATAAGAGCCAGATCAAACCAAAAATGGAGTACTGTTGTCCTATTTGGGCAGGAGCTGTGCTGACCTCACTCTCCAGGCTTGATATAGTACAAAAGTGTCTCCAAGCCCTTGTGGGTGACGAATTATTCTCCACCTTCCAACCTCTCTCTTACAAGTGGGATATGGCAAGCTTCATGCTGCTCTATCAAGCCATACCACTTACATAGTAGCAAACCACACGTATTCCAAGAGGATGTTTCCCTGATCATTACAATCTTAACCTGTTCAAGGCCAGGGTTAACTATTATCTTCCCCCTCTTTTCCACACAAATTGCTTCTTCTCAATGTAACTCCCTATCTCAATTAATCCCCAGGCCTTGTACAGGGTGAACCTTACTGTAAAAAAAAAACACACACACAGGCGCTGTGCAGGGAATCTTTCACAATGTTGTGGTGGTGTCCAGCACCTGCAGCTTTACCGAACATGTGAGTGCTTGTGCTTCATTCAAAATTATTTCTCTAGGCTAGGGGGACTGAAACAGGTTGTACACATTCCTGGGGGTGAGAGACTGGTCTTTTAGCGGGGTAAGTATATTGCAGTCGCAAACGTTTTTCATCAAGTCGTGGAAGAAAATTATATTTATATATTAACTTACTTCTGTCCCATAATGCTTGTTACATTTCCTGTATGAAATCTGTGTGCATTTGTCACAAGTATTATGGGACATAGATATATGGTAAAATTTGATAATTAAATTTCTATATATCAGAACAAAGTAGAAAAAGTTCTGTTTAACATGTTTCGTCCTATCAGAGGACTTCATCAGACTGAAGTGATGTTTTTGTTGATGGAATTATAAGTGTGCGTGTGGGGGGGGCATAAAAACACAAGTACTAGTTATAATGATGCACTGACAGGAAACCCGGAAGATGTTGAAATGCTTAAATTTTTAAAAATATGTATGATAAATTTACGTCCAGGTTCTTACAACATTTCACCTTCCTCTTTGCAGATCTTCTATTATCACAATGTGGCTCCTTATAATTCTTCATCTTTCTTTGCAGGTCTTCTATTATCACAATGTGGGACATTTAATAACAAAAGGGACAAAAAGAATCTAAATGAAATCGGATTGATTATATACCCACAGCAAATTTAAAAAACGAATAAATATCATCATTTCTTGTCAGTGTTTAATCATAACCAACAATTTCATTTTTATATCTCCTCCTCGCCTTCCTACACATATAATTCCATCAACAAAAAAATTACTTCAGTCTGATGAAGTCCTTCTGGAAGACGAAACGTGTTACACAATTTTTTTCCTTTTGTTATTTATTTGCCAAACATATATAAAAGGGTAAATAATATATAAAAATTTATATATCAAGAACAATTTTAGGGAAATAAAAAAAACTATGGCAAAGTGGAAAAGTTTTTCATGTGAGAATTTTAAATTAAATTTTTTTTTTTCATGTTGTGTTGTCACATCGACATAAACATCACTTTCATCTGATGACGTCCTAAAGAAGAAAACATGTAACATGAAAGCTTTTACCATCTTGTCACTGTATTTCCCATAAATATGTTCGGGTTGTACAATAGGCACACCAAACAGAAATAATCATTTTTTCATATCACTATAGATTAAGTGCTTCAAATCATGGATACAAAAAAAAAAAAAAAAAAAATTTTATTAAATTCTATAAAAGTTAATAGGGGGTCCAGTTCTTCATGTAAATTAATTCCCCGCTATAGAAGCCTAAAATAAATATACTTTTATGAGGTGATTTCTTAACATTACTAATTTAAATTTTTTTTTTTTTAATCTGGAGTTCTTTTTCTCCCAAGATTTTCCATTTCTCTGGGATTAAAAGGCTCTATATTTACTTAATACCTATCCGCAACATTCTGTTTATATACGCTATTAATACACACTAAGAAATACTTAGAAAGGTGCATACACATGTGTGCATTTCATAAATAGCTGATCTTCGATATGCTACCAAAACAATACATGATGCATGTTTGTTTTCAGTTTAAGATTGGGTTTCCGGATCTTTTTAAAGTTTTCTCATTCTCTTATATTCCCAGTAGCCTCTACCCGACGGAGCCCATATCTCTTTAGGCTGGTCATGAATTCAGAGCAGCCCTTCTCCTAGAGCGATTGCCACCTCAAGTCTAGAGAACACAGTCTACCCTGCTATTAATAAATACAAAACACTTCAAATACATCAGTATATATCTGAGTTATAAATCCAAGTTTATCCCTTTTTTCCAGTTCCTTCTAAAGTTTTGTCATTTTCTTTCACCATCAATATCACCTACAGTGAAATGATTAGCAAAAATAATAATAACAATGTTAATTACTCCATAGGTGGCCTAATGGTTATCAGTATACAAAATGGAATCAAAAGGCTCGGTTCAAATTCCATTCATTTTGCACTAATATCATTGGGAATGGCATGAATCTAGCTGTTCTCCTCTAGCTAGGGGTAAAATAGTAGAGCAAACTGAACCCTCTAACCTTGCTAGGTCAAATTGCCTAGGAGAAGGACTAAGGCCCATTATCTTGTCCCACAAAATGCAGGGCAGACATTCTTTGTATCAAAGTTTGGCTTGCAGTTAATCCTCTTCCTGCCATCCTGGACCCTGCCCCTGGGTCCTTGAAAGAATGTCAACAGTTTGTCCTGCATCTGTGCAACATTTTAGCTTATATAAAATCCACTTGCGCACATCCTGTTCCAAGTGAATGTGCCAACAGTCATCATATTTTTGGATGGATTGCCAGGAACTGAGAAGGAGCATCTCCGTAAACAGTACTTAATACATCATCTAAACCAGCATTTTTCAAACATCTTTTAATGCAATCCCCCAGCAAGAACTCCATATTGAATTGTGACTCATTACCCCTACGTGTAATAAATCAAAGACAAACACTGTTCACGAGGTTCATTTACTTAGCATTGACAATTTATATTTCTTATGATCTACACATATTGGAATTGCATGTATTTATTTGTATAAATATAAAATTATTACTTTAAAAAAAAAAATAGCCCATTCTTAAATTTTACCAAAACAATAGCCAACTCACCAAAAATTCCAAGACTTCAAATGAACAAAACCCATCACCTTACAATCACAGAAAGAATGTACCAGTACTTGACTTCAACATTGAGTTGGGAAATACACTTTTAGCCCCGACTTCAGATACAACTGAATTATTCAACAATCTTAATGGCTTTCACCAGCCATGAAGATGAGCGCATTGCACATCTTCATAGCTAAGTTTTAGTGCAAGATCTCTTTGTAAAGAAAGGGATCATCTGCTGCTTACAACATCAAGCAAAAGTTATAAGTGGCAACCCAGAAACATATGTTCAAGAAATGGTCAGTATAAGCAGTACCCTACACTGTAACAACTACCCTGAGTACATGGCAGCAGCGCCAAGAAACTGGGATAGGTGAGTACAAGAGGATAACAGCACTCGGAAAACAGTCTGCCTACCTAATGTGAAGGGATTATCGGAGAAATCTTCAAAAGTGGTTCAACACTTCACAGACACCTCTTCCGAGTAGAGGAGAACATGACTAAAGGCTCTGTGGTAAGAAATACACAGGAGAAACAGGCCACCCCCTTATGGTAAGACTGCAAGAACATTGTAAAGTGGTAACACAAGGGGAAATAGAAAAATCGGGTGTAGCCGATCACATATAGTGGGAAGAGGGTGATCACTCCCCACTTGTGGGGTAAGGTTGAAATAATAGAGAACATCAATAGAAAATATGAAAATTTAAAGAATCGGCACATATGTTAGGCCACAAAAATCTCCTGAGTCAACCAAGCATAGAAATGAATCCAATATGGGAACCAGTAATAAGGAGTGCTAGAGAAAAGCAATGAATAACAAGAAAATTGCAATATAAGCTCTGGTAAAAAAATGCAATAATAATAACAGAAAAATTGCAATATGAGCACTGGTAAAAAAAAAAAATTTGCTGAGACATTAGTTTTATAAGCCTCAAAAATTCATAAACAGATGGCCCAGTGGATAAAGACATTGGTTAGATCCAGTGACTGCACCCAAAGAGTTGTGGGGTCAATACCACACCACTGCAGTGGTGAACCAAACTTGGAGAGTTGAGTTAAAGGAAAATAATTGAGACATCCAGAAGAGGCATGGCACGTGGAACTAGAACCACCTCAGTGGATGAAATAAAGGGTTCAGTTCAAAATTCCAATCACCTGAAGAAGGTCAGAGTGTACAATGGCCAAAATGTTGTCAATATGGCAATGAAGATGATGATAACAGTCTGAATAATGTAAATAATGTAAGTATGTATACATAGTATAAAAAATTAAGAGATCTACCAATTCCACTACCTTGATTTCAAATTTTGGTATCTTCAGGCGATTCCGGTCAATTGATTTTTAAATTAATTTAGTGTCATTACGATGACACTAAAAAGTTATTTTCGAGTTCATATCAACTAGTATTAAAAGGTAGTATGTATAAAATCTCATTTACCCCCTCCCCACTGATACATTTCCAATACATTTGCTTCCTCCTATTACAGTTCACGTGATGCGTTTATTTATTTTTTAAATAATAAAGCATTCAGTAATTTAAAAAAAATAAAGTGTTAGGAAATCAATTGGCTGGAATCGCCTGAAGATACTGAAAGGTTGAAACCAAGGTAGCGGGATCAGCTGATCTCCAAATATTTTATACTTAAAAGCCCTACATGTTATATATATATATATATATATATATAACAAGTTTATGTCAGTGAAAATCTAACAATGATTTATGAGTGCTGTGCAACATTTCAAGCTATTTCTATTCTGCACTTTGCTGTCATTTACATATTTTTTTGCTGCGACCCATTTTATTTATCTAATGACCCACTAAAGAGTTGGGACCCACAGTTTGAAAAACCCTGATCTAAACAATATCACAATATTTTTTAGCAGGATGAAAATATATTAATGCTAATTACATCAGGAATAAAAAGGCATAGCAGAAGAGGATTGAAAATGTCTTTTTTAATCATTTTACCCCAAGCAAGGCGATAAAGACACTAAGGTGCAAAGGGGTTACTGAGTTTGAGAATATGAGATAAAGAAAACATTAAAACAAAAGAACAAGAATTAAGATGATGACGATTGACATTGCATTTATATTTTTGAAGATCAAAAAGTGCAAGAGAAAAAACTCTTAGCATAGAACTTATAATTGCATCTAGCCATTTCATCTCTGAGATGCTGAAACCTTGCCACCAATCACTTAAATTCATAAAGTGTAGGTACCAAAGAGAAAGCTCATCAGGAAAATTACCATGAAAATATTTATAGAAAAAGCACAGGGAAGCTACATTGCAACAATGGTAAAGTGACTGAAGCCAATATGCCAGGTCAGGACCAATAATATTGCAGATTCTTATTTGTATTTTATCAAGAATCTCTAAGTATATAGCAGGAACTTCAGACCAGATGTCGCAGCAATATTCAAAGCAAGAACAAATAAAATAGATTGTGGCAACAAAAATTGTCTAGCATGACACAGTGAACTCGCTTTCCTACCAACAGACCTAGCAATTGATTCAGTGGTCTCTTTCCACTTTTTGAAGGTTGGCATCAACTGATGGAAGGCAAAAAATGCTCTCTATCTATGATGATGAATAATGGTAGGAATGAATATCAATCAGAGGCAGTTTTAGAAATGACAAAAGATATTATGTGATTATTTAAAAAAAATTTTTTTTTTGGTACAGACAGATCAGGTCATTGAAGCATGAAGACCATGATAGATATGAAAAATAGCAACAGTCAAATTATTGTCTTTGCTGTTCCATGCAAGAGTGGATTCAAAAGAAACTGAAAACTTTGAAAAATAAACAGGATCTGGCTATGGAGTTGAAAAAGCTATGGAACATGTCTGTTGAAGTAATTCCTATAGTAATGTGTGCACTTGGATCGTCACTTAGAAAAAATTGGGACCAAGATTGTTGACCTCCAGAAAACCATTATTGCTTACTCTGCAAGGATTCTCCATACAGTTCTTGAGTTGTAAGAAGTTATATTGGCACCATGCCTCAAGCAGAATTTCTAATGACCATCATAATAATATTGCACAAAACATCTAAGTTTAGGTTTTGTTTGAGGGTTCACTATTTTCTCATAGTTGGGACCCTAACAGGTGCTACCACTCTGTGCCAGGGTGAACCTGTAAACAACAGAAATTAAGAGGTGGTTCGACACTCTCCAAAACCTCCAATCTTCCGATTAGAAGCCTTGCTGCTGGATGTAGTTTATCGTCATATTCAGGATTAAAAAATAAAGGAAGTGAGTATTATCACCACACTGATATTAGGGGTGATGTTGTTATCACCATATGGACAACTGTTCTGAGAGTAGTGAAAGTTGATTCGAAGAGAGGGATATCAGGAGCTTTGGTTATCACTGGAAGTAGTTAGAGGGAGCTGGTGATGAGGGAAAAGTATAGGGAGAAGAATTTTGGGAACTTTGTTTATCACTCAAACAGCCAGTAAAGTTGTTATGGTCCAATATCCTTGCACCACTGTTATGGTCCAAGGTTAGGACCAAGGAAGAACAACACGAACACAAGAGTAGATAGATAGATAGATAGATAGACGAAGAGACTGAGATAATGTTATGGTCCAATATCCTCACACCACTGTTATGGTCCAAGGTTAGGACCAAGGAAGAACAACAGGAACACAAGAGTAGATAGATAGATAGATAGATAGATGAAGAGACTGAGATAGTGTTATGGTCCAATCTCCTCGGCCCACTGTTATGGTCCAAGGTTAGGACCAAGGAAGAACAACACGAACACAAGAGTAGAAATAACAAAGATATATTACAACAGAAATAATACAAGATGTTGAAGTGTTAGTATGACTGTCAGTCTGGTTTTGGAGTGAACTACGATTGGCTCGACTTGTTCCGTATGTCTCTCTTGAGAGGCGCAGTCATTATAGTGTCAGGAAGAGTTCATTGTGTCATTATAGGTAAGATCCCATAACAAAATTTGTTACAGAATTACTGCGGGGCATGTACACAGTCCCCCCGCCAGTCTTCCTGCCAGCACTATGGAATAAGTCTCTGATTGTGCTTCTCCTACCAGCCAAGGCAACATGGGAGGGGGGGCTGTTATGCAGAACTATGACAATACACAAATCTTTTTAACTTTAATATGACATAAATGTATTTTCATGAAATATATTTTAATTTGCTATAGTGGTAATCGATACGTAACTATAAATTATTTTCAATTCTCAGTAAAGATACTGAAAAAACTGTAAGCATTCTGAAAGCAAAGGAAATATTTGTCGCAGATTACTTCCACAATGCAGAGAACAAATCACTGTAAGTTCAGACTCGAATATCGAGGGCAGAAAGAAATGCCGAAAACTCGATTCGCAGGTCCTATCTCACAAGTCGCAATGCACGTACACAGTCATGAACATAACTCACTCTCCGACAAACACGGTAGCGAAAATACCCGAATTTTGCTTCCCCAATTTGAGAACACGAACTGCTTTTATCGGCAGAGCATTTTTTTCATTCATCAACAACTGGGAGAGGATGCCCAATTTTTGCATATCAAAATACTTTTATAGCGACACCTGCGACGGACTTGTTTTTTAATTTAAATATTCCGTCTTCAGCATGTCATGCGGAATACGTGCCCATTTTTTTGGTAAGTAATTTTCTTTTTCGCCACATTTTCTGTCGTAGGATACATGCAATGCGCTGTCGCTTGGTTTGACGAAGTAAGTCGCCGTTTTGTTCGCTATAAAAATATTATCACTGAATGGTGATAATAAAGCCACTGATCTTTTCACTGTGCAGTGTCTATCATGATAATTAATAATAGTGGAGTCACAGAGTATTTAGATGTCTAAATGAAATAATCTTGGGAAAGTTGGTCAGCAAAATATGAAAACACTTTTGATACATACTAATAATTGTTTTTAAACTTATATTTGCTAAAAAAAAAAGGCCGTAACAGGTGTTTATTTGTATAAAATAAGGGAAATAAAAATGAAAAATTATGAAATTTACATTTGTTCCACTTCCGGTAAGACAAACCAAAAAATTTGGATATAAGAGATTTAATAAATTAAGTAACAAATGAATGACTATCTACAAATGTCTGTATTATAGTAATAAAGAGAAAGAGACCACAAAAAATACGATCAATACGTATCAATGTATTGATCTTATTGATCTCAACAAATAATTTTAATTCAACAACACTCGGATACACCTATAACCAAAAAGACAAGATACTTGTTATCATCAATGCAGAAAGATATCGGGCAATGATGAAATGTTCTCAAGCACTTCATTTTGGAAATGAACCAACAAATCCAAGACCATCCTCAGAATTCAGCTCCTTGATATCAGTTTAGATCAAAAAATGTCTACCTGACAAATAATTTTAGCATTGAATCTATAGCCATAGCCATCGCAAGAGACAATGAACCAAACAATATCATAGTTCTCTCAGATTTACTATCTTTATTTACATCACTGAGAAACAAAAACAATCCTTTAATAGTTAAATTACTGAACAGGATCAATCTCCTCTGTCTTTTGTTCGGTACCAAGCCATATTGGTATCCATATAAATAGAGAATCTGACATCTAAGGAATCCCTAAAAATGAACATTTCATATTCGAAAATCTTTTAAACAGACTTTAAACTCATAGATTCTAAACAAGTGGTAAGAATTATGGAACTAGCACTGAAACCACCAAAACAAAATCAACCAAACCACAAACTTTATTAAAATTAAACACATTCTATGAGAATGGCATCATTTCATTCTCGGAAGGAAGAAATCGTCCTATCAAGAATCAGAATAGGACGCACCTATATCACTCACGCATTTCTCTTAAAAAAAATCAACATCCTCCAGAGTGAGGATGTTGACTATTTGACTTGTATTTCTTTAATCTTAATTTCAATTGCTTTTAATCATTGAATGGATTGCAGTTTCACAAAGGTTTAATATGCAGTACAAAGCAGACCTAAAGAAGATACTTCCAATGAGACTTGAACTCCTTTCCTTAGGAATTGGCTTTACTGGATTAATCTATCAGAAAAAGTCATCCAAATCTATCGAGATCCTGATATTCTTCAAATACAAACTGTTGCTGCCTTTGTTTACATGAGAGTTCATTCTCATTTACAAATTGGTTCACTCACAATTCTCAACTGTTGTGAGATAAAAACTGAAGTGTGTTATTCAGCCGTGAATTATTCCACTGAACTACACAATTTCTTTACAAGGCGAAAATTTGTAAATGCATAGGACTCTGAACTGATAAGAAAAAAATGAACAGACATTTTATTTTTTATGTTTAGTACCTTCAAAATGAATAAGGTCTTGAGAAAGAAACACTAATTAGTTGAATTTTGTTTCTGTAACTTTTGTATTCAATTTCAGCATCCTATTAAGGATTGTTTAGCTTAAACAATAAACTATAAATAAACAAAAGCAGTTGCATATTCTCAGATTTACTAACATGAAGTGGAAAGATTATATTGAATCAATTGCTAGATCTGCTGCTAGGAAAGTTTGTTTCCTGTGTTGCGCAGGTCAGTTATCTTTGCTTGAATCTATTTTATATATTTATGTCAACTATTTATCCTCACTTTGAATATTGTTGCCATATCTGGTCTGGTACTCCTGCTATATATTTAGAGATTCTTGATAAAATCCAATGAATCTTCAATGTTACTGGCATCTCAGATTCAGTCACTTTCTCCCCACCACTGTAATGTAGCTTCCCTGTGACTTTTCTGTAAGGAACCTGCAAGATAATTGATCTGATGAACTTTCCTCTATGGTACCTAGGCTTTATGAAGTGCAGTACTAGATTGACAGTTAGGTCTCATCATTTTACAGTTGAAATGACTAGATGTAACTATAAGTTCTATGCTAAGCACTTCTTGCGGTCGTCTTAATTCTTGTACTTTTATTGTTCACTCTCCTTAAATTTTTTTTAATCTGTATTACCTGAAGCAAGGCAGTAATGCCACTAAAACACAAGGGGTCACAGGGTATGGAAGAATTAAGCACAGAAACATTAATGATGAGTGGAAAGAGAAAAAAGTAATCAGGAGGATAGTAGATAGCGATTGACATTGCATTTAGATTTTTTCAGATTAAAGTTGGCTGGAAAACATGGAGCAGAAAGGGAGTTCCACAAGTGATAAATGTGAGAGAAGAAACTGTTAGCATAGAACTTACGGCTACATCTAGCAAGCTCAACTGTAAATTGATGAGATCTCAATGCCGAGTCTAGTATTGCACTTAAATTTAATTACCATGAAAGTATTTTTAAAAAATGGCACAGAGAGGCAACCTTACGGCAGTGGGTAAGTGACTGAAGCCAAGCTGCCAGATCAGGACCAATAATATTGCAGATTCTTCTTTGGATCTTATCAAAGAGCTCAAGGTAAATAGCAGGGGCACTGGACTATATGTGGCAGCAATATTCTAATCATGGATGAATGGTAGACTTATAGATATGTAAGATAGATTCCGGAGAGAAAAATTGTCTCGCATGACACAGTGATGCAACCTTCTTAGCAGCTCACCTAGCAATGGATTCAATATAGTCTTTTCACTTCGTGTCAGCTGAGAATGTTAGCCTGAGAAGGTGCAATGAGTCACTTTCCTGGAGGTTAGCATCAGCCATGCTGATGGAAGGTACAGAGGGGTCTTGCAGATGATTAATGGACAGAAATTTAGTTTTTTTTTGGGGGGGGGTAAAATTGACAAGCCATCTTTTGCCCCAGTTAACAACAAACTTACTGATATTCTCTAACACTCAACAACCACTTGTATCTTAGTGGCTTTATTACCTTGCTTGGAGTGAAATGAATAAAAAAAAAAGCAAAAAGCCAAATCTATCTTTGCAATAAAATAAAATCCATCTTTGTAATAAACATGAACTTCATATTTTCTGTGGGAATTGCCAGGATTCCTTGCAGTTTTAATTTTCAGTAGTTAATCGTCTTTTTAAGAGCTATGGGGTCTCTAGCCAAATATTTGACTTGATCAAATCTTTCTTAACCGATTCTGTAGTGATGATTGTCTTGAATGGCCACTCCTCTAGGTCATTTTACTTTAATGTTTAGAGGTTTATCCTTGGACCTATGTCATTTCTTATTTCCCTCATTAAACTTCCCAATGTCATTTATTGTCAACTTAGTATTTATACTGATGATACAGTGTTATGTCTTCATTGTCTTGAATTAAGATAACACAATCAAGAACTTGCATGTTGTTTGGTGTCGATGGAGTCATGCTGAAGTAGGTAGTAAGCAGATAAGCTAGATCTCTAACTCTCTTGTTTACGTCTTCCACTGACAATTTTTGGCATCAGTCTATATGTATTTGGAAGAGTCCAAGTCCTCTTCTGGAGAGTTGTGTTCATTGCCACAACATCTTGTTCTTTTTGTTTTTTTAGTACTACTTTGGGTCAGTAATAAAAAAGGTGAAATATCCAATCATTATCAGGTAAATTTCATGAAAGGATGGCAAAAATGTCTTACAGGTTTATAAAAAAAAATGGTAATAAAGAGTATTTATTTGTTAATTCTATCTTATAATAGTTATCTCTAAGGATTTTTATTTAATGACAGTGCCAACAGTATGTAAAGAAATGTGTGACCAAAGTGCAGTGGGGAAGAAGAGAAAAAAGTTGGGGGTCGGGGAGGGGGGGAGATGAATTTTGAACAGAATGAAAATGACAAGAATTGTGTCAGCCAACAGCCTAGAGGAATAGTACATGTGTTGTGCGGAGAAGGGTATCAGATGAGGTTTAATTTCTCAATAACCTTTGTGCTGCTGAATATTTGTCAACAGGCATGTGTGCACATGTTTCATTGGCACCAGCTGAAAATCAAGATATGTTCTTATTTGTATCTGATTACCAACATGAGAAGGAATGGGAAAATAATGCTAGATTTATTGTTCAGTCTCTTCTTAGACATAATAACGTCGATGGTAGACAAGGATTTTTCATAAGCAGTTTGTATCCAAGAATCAAACCTTGATTTTTTAGCAATGTTTATTTAAGGATGCACTTTGGGTCAGTAATAAAAAAGGTGAAATATCCAATCATTATCAGGTAAATTTCATGAAAGGATGGCAAAAATGTCTTACAGGTTTATAAAAAAAAATGGTAATAAAGGGTATTTATTTGTTAATTCTATCTTATAATAGTTATCTCTAAGGATTTTTATTTAATGACAGTGCCAACAGTATGTAAAGAAATGTGTGACCAAAGTGCAGTGGGGAAGAAGAGAAAAAAGTTGGGGGTCGGGGAGGGGGGGAGATGAATTTTGAACAGAATGAAAATGACAAGAATTGTGTCAGCCAACAGCCTAGAGGAATAGTACATGTGTTGTGCGGAGAAGGGTATCAGATGAGGTTTAATTTCTCAATAACCTTTGTGCTGCTGAATATTTGTCAACAGGCATGTGTGCACATGTGTCATTGGCACCAGCTGAAAATCAAGATATGTTCTTATTTGTATCTGATTACCAACATGAGAAGGAATGGGAAAATAATGCTAGATTTATTGTTCAGTCTCTTCTTAGACATAATAACGTCGATGGTAGACAAGGATTTTTCATAAGCAGTTTGTATCCAAGAATCAAACCTTGATTTTTTAGCAATGTTTATTTAAGGATGCACTTTGGGTCAGTAATAAAAAAGGTGAAATATCCAATCATTATCAGGTAAATTTCATGAAAGGATGGCAAAAATATGTCTTATAGGTTTATAAAAAAAATGGTAATAAAGGGTATTTTTTTGTTAAATACTTCTTCGTATTACATATTTCATGTATTGTTAAAATCAATTAGTAAATGACTCATATGCCAGCATTTTGCACTTCAACAAATAAATCTTTTCATCTTAATTGCTGAGATAAGGAATTATTATTTACATTCCCACTAATGCCCTCACCTTTCTTATTATCATAATGTTTCAGCTCTCTTCAGGTGTCTATCAATCCAGGTACCTTTCAGATAATTCCAAACAATCTACAAGGGTTGTCCATAGCTAGGGATATTTTGTGTTATGCTTCATTGTCTTGAATGCAGATAAATCAATCAAGAATTATTATGTTGCTTGGAGTTGATTGTAGTCTTGCTGAAGTAGGTAGAAAGCAGATAAGCTAGATCTCTAACTCTCTCCTTGTTTACTCTTTCCACTGACGATTCTCGGTGTTCATATTTATGTGTTTGGACGAGTCCAAGTCCTCTTCTGGAGAGATGTGTTCAGTGCCACAATAACTATTTACTCCTGTCTTAATGATAGGTCTGATAAAGTTTTAAGTAAAAAAAAGAACTTATCTTGAAAATTATCTCCAATCAGTAATTAACTGGGGCAAGAAATGCCTTGTAAATTTGAATGCCTTCAAAAAAAAAAATTCCTATCTTTTAATGATCCTAGGGAAATATTTTGGCCCTTCATCAGTAGAACTGATGCTAATCTCTAGGAGAACAATTCATTGCACTTTCTTGGGCTCATATTTTCCATTGATATGAAGTGGAGTGATTACATTGAATCAATTGCCAGATCTACTGCTAGGAAAGTTGGTTCACTGTATTGTGCCAGATTCTTCTTCTTGTCAGAATTCATTCATCATTCCTCCATGAATTGAATATTGCTGCCATATCTGGTCTCCAGTTAAATATCTCAAGATTCTCAACAAAATTCAAAGTAAGGTCTGTAATGTTACTGGTCTTGACCTGTCATCTTGACTAAAGTCATTTTCCCACTGCCATGACAAGACTTCTCTATGCTTTTCGATAAATATTTTCATGACAGTTGTTTTTATCCTTGGTACCTTGACTGCATGAATTTAAGCCTGCTACTAGATTGGAGGTCAGCTCCAAGAAATCCAAAGTAATGGTTAATAGCTCAAACAGTAACACCTGTATCAATATTAGCAAGAATGGGAGGAAGTGTCCAGTTTTAAATCCTTAGGAGCACTCTTGACTAAAGATGGTACCTGCAACTCGGAAATCCACACACGGAATGCTGCAGCGATGTCCAAATTGGCAAGAATATGGAGAAGCAAAATCAGCTTTCAAACAAAGTACAGACGACAAATCGTTGGTAGTCTCCATTTTCCTATATGGATGTGAAACGTGGACACTGTTGGAAGATACAGAGAGAAGGATCTAAGCGTTTGAGGACAAATGCAGGAGAAAACTCCTTGGTATCTTCTATTGGGTGCAAAAGACCAATGGGTTCATGTGGAAAAGGGTTGAATGTTTTGTGGGCCATCAGGAACCTCTTCTTGCCACTGTCAAATGGAGGAAAATGGCGTGGTTTGGACACATTACTAGGCATGACAGCTTGTGCAAGACCATCAATGCAAGGCGCCATTGAAGGTGGATGTAGAATAGGATGCCAACGCAAATACTGGTTGGAAAATGTCAAACGATGGACAGGTATGACTGTACCAGAATTGCTGATGGCTGCTGTTGATAGACCGTTGTGGAGGAGATTTAGTGTGGCTTCTGCATTCAGATCCAGATTACAGAAGTCAAGGGGATGATGATGATGATTATGACTGGATTGGCAATTAGGTCTTACTCTTTTACTATTGAAATATGTAATTATAACTGTTCTATTCTAAGAGTTTCTTTTCTTGCTTGTGGAACTCTCTTCTGGTTCCTTACTTACCAGCCATCCCACAATCCTCAAAAATTTAATGGCAGTGTCAGTTGCTATCATGTGTCTTCTTGAATCTTGTAGTTTTATTGTCCTTTCTCTTCACTAACAAGGCTTACGGCCACATCATATTGAAAAACCAGTTCCCAAACAATCACTGAAGTTAAGCAATGTTGAGCCAGGTCAGTACCTAGAAGGGTGACCACTTGGGAATACCAAGTGCTGTAAGCTTGGATATGTGGGTGGTGTAATGGATAATGGATTGGAACTGTTAATCAGAGGGTTAAGTTTCAATTCCAGCTGGGTTTGTTATGTGCAAATATCCTTGGGAAATATCCTTGGGAAATATCCTTGGGAAAGGTATAACTACACTTCTTCTCTCTCCCGGATATGAGTTAATTGGTAAAACTTGTAGCATTGAAACCATTATTAACTCAAGAAAAAAAAATGTATACAAAATGTTTAGATTTTGGCATTAAATAACCCATAGAGGTGTTGATATGCTTCTAAACAAAAGCAAGCAATCAACCAATCCTCACTAATATTTTCTCAGTAACCCCTTGCATCTTAGTGGCATTATCACCTTGCTTGGGGGTGGGTGAAATGATGAAAAAAAAATATGTTGAATTCTGGCAAATCATTTGTTAGAATGGCTTTGTCGACATCCTGCTATTATTTACATGGACGTTTTCAAACTTACTGAGTGATCTTGATTTGTACAGTTTGTCAACCTTTTGCAGGTTATTCAAACCAAAAAAATATTTTTAGATTGTGAGAATTTGGGGAGATCATAATGATTAATGATACAAGTCTTACTATTTAAACCATAGCTGGGTTGAAAAGAGATGGATTCATAATGTTCCCAAGGTTATTTGCACATAAGTGAATGTAATGAACTTGATTGGAATTTGAACACTGCTCACCAATTTCTCATTCTGAGGTGTTATCCATTACACCCACCCTACATCAAAGCTTACAGCACCTGATATTCCCAAGTGGCCACCCATCGTGGTACTGACCAGGCTCAAACTTGCTTAACTTCAGTGATCATGCAAATAGGTGCTACAAGTTATAATGGACTAACGGTTGACACTTCAAAAAGGAGTCAATAGGAGTTGATAGATTTTCCTATTGCTCGATTCACACTCCTCCCTGGTCTTTTGAACAGGAGCAGAGGTTTATCCATTGTTCTCTGTATAGGATTCGGTTTTTGGTTCCTAAAGTCTACTTCAAGTCTATAGTTATAACACCTTCTACTAAACTCTGAAATTTGGTTTAGCATTTATCTTTTTGTCTTTCTCAGTAAGAGTAGATATGTTTGCCTATCATCCAGTTCACATTCCTCCCTGGTCTTTTGAACAGGAGCAGAGGTTTATCCCTTGTTTCCTGTTTAAGATTGGGTTTCCAGTTCCTCCGAAAGTTGTCTCATTCACTTTCACTAGCCCCTTGCATCTTAGTGGCATTATTGCCTTGTTTGAGATGAATTGATTTAAAAATTCATATATATTCATATATATATATATATATATATATATATATATATATATATATATCACAATGCCTGGTTCACAATCCTCCCTAGTTTTTGGAACAGGAGTAGAGGTTTATCCTTTGTTTCAGATTGGGTTTCTGGTTCCTCTTAAAATCTTCTCATTCTCTTTCACACACAGTAGCCCCTTGCATCTTAGTGGCATTATCACCTTGGGTTTGGGTGAATTGAAAATGTCTGTAGTGGAAGGAATTACTACTTAGGGTGAATATTTTGAAAGTAAAATGAATTCAACATTTTTTAATAAGAAACAAATTCACCTTTCAGGGAAATTCAATACATATATAGCACCCACAAAAGAAGAGAAAGAGAAAATTATATTTATATGTGGATACGTAGCAAGAAGAAATGAAAACATTAGCTGTAGTGTGTGTGTGTATGCATGCATGTGTGTGAGGTTCACATGTTTGTTTGAAATTAATTTATCCATTTACCAGGTGTCTACGTCACCCTTAGAAGGGAAGATTGGATATAACTGCTACCTACTACATCCTATTTCTGAGTGAGTAAAAAGATAAAGAGAGAGGAATATATCTGTCCTTTTATAGTCCTGAAACAGCACTAGGTGTCTTTGCACAGATGGGATAATCTCTACAATATTATCTCATGTTAATCAATACAAAAAATAGAACAGAAGATACAGTAATTAGAACTATTCAAATTATGTCTATATCTCTGAAATGAGGTATTATGATTACCTACATTATTTAGAATGTTATCTTCATCTTCACTGCCATATTCACATTTTAGCCATTGTAAACTCCGGCCTTCAGGTGATTGGAATTTCAAACCAAATATGGCAATGAAGATGAGAATAACAGTCTGAATAATGTAAATAATCATAATACCTCATTTCAGAGATATAGACTGATAGTGAATAATCAGTACGGACCCAATATACATATAAAATATGGAGGCAATTAGAAAAGCTCGTTTCAAAATTCCAATCCCCAGAAGGCTGGAGTGTACAATGGCTGAAATATTGTGAATATGGCAATGAAGATGAGGATAACAGTCTGAATAATGTAAATAATGTAAGCTATTCAAATTAATATCAACATTAAACTGTAGGACCAATAAGACTGTATCCTATTATCTTTAATATGCTGTTGTGTATCCATGAAGAGCCGTGTTATGACGGCGTATTTATCTTTATTTATTTATTTTTTTTAATGCATAAAGAAAGATAGAAGTACTTTTTCTTTTTCGTGGATGTTTTTCTTTTTTTACAAAGTTGATAATCGATGAAGAAAGCAATATTCAGTTTTGCGACAATCAAATTGACTGTATACAAGCGAAGGTTAAACTGGAATTTACTGGGGTGGGAAAGGTGGAGGGGTGAAAGGATTTGGGCAGGGAAAGAGGAGAAAGGAATGAGAAAGGGTAGGAAAAGCGGAGAAAGATAAAGAAATGAAAGAGTAAAAGAGGATGTAGAAAAAAAGAAAAGGGAATGTAAGGAATAAAAGAAAAGGAAGGAAAAGAATGACAGAAGGAGAGAAAGAAAAAGAGAGGAGAAAGGAATGGAAAAGGGGAGAAAGAAAAAGAGAGGAGAAAGGAATGGAAAAGGGGAGAAAGAAAAAGAGAGAGGAGAAAGGAATGGAAAAGGGGAGAAAGAAAAAGAGAGAGGAGAAAGGAATGGAAAAGGTGAGAAAGAAAAAGAGAGAGGAGAAAGGAATGGAAAAGGTGAGAAAGAAAAAGAGAGGAGAACGCAATGGAAAAGGTGAGAAAGAAAAAGAGAGGAGAACGCAATGGAAAAGGGGAGAAAGAAAAAGAGAGGAGAACGCAATGGAAAAGGGGAGAAAGAAAAAGAGAGAGGAGAAAGGAATGGAAAAGGGGAGAAAGAAAAAGTGAGGAGAAAGGAGTGGAAAAGGTGAGAAAGAAAAAGAGAGGAGAAAGGAATGGAAAAGGGGAGAAAGAAAGAGAGAGGAGAAAGGAATGGAAAAGGGGAGAAAGAAAGAGAGAGGAGAAAGGAATGGAAAAGGGGAGAAAGAAAGAGAGAGGAGAAAGCAATGGAAAAGGGGAGAAAGAAAAAGAGAGAGGAGAAAGGAATGGAAAAGGTGAGAAAGAAAAAGAGAGGAGAAAGGAGTGGAAAAGGTGAGAAAGAAAGAGAGAGGAGAAAGGAGTGGAAAAGGGGAGAAAGAGAGAGGAGAAAGGAGTGGAAAAGGTGAGAAAGAAAAAGAGAGGAGAACGCAATGGAAAAGGTGAGAAAGAAAGAGAGAGGAGAAAGGAATGGAAAAGGGGAGAAAGAAAGAGAGAGGAGAACGCAATGGAAAAGGGGAAAAAGAAAAAGTGAGGAGAAAGGAGTGGAAAAGGTGAGAAAGAAAGAGAGAGGAGAAAGGAATGGAAAAGGGGAGAAAGAAAGAGAGAGGAGAAAGGAATGGAAAAGGGGAGAAAGAAAGAGAGAGGAGAAAGGAATGGAAAAGGGGAGAAAGAAAGAGAGAGGAGAAAGCAATGGAAAAGGGGAGAAAGAAAAAGAGAGAGGAGAAAGGAATGGAAAAGGGAAGAAAGAAAAAGAGAGAGGAGAAAGCAATGGAAAAGGTGAGAAAGAAAAAGAGAGAGGAGAAAGGAATGGAAAAGGGGAGAAAGAAAGAGAGAGGAGAAAGGAATGGAAAAGGGGAGAAAGAAAAAGAGAGAGGAGAAAGGAATGGAAAAGGTGAGAAAGAAAAAGAGAGAGGAGAAAGGAATGGAAAAGGTGAGAAAGAAAAAGAGAGAGGAGAAAGGAATGGAAAAGGGGAGAAAGAAAAAGTGAGAGGAGAAAGGAATGGAAAAGGGGAGAAAGAAAAAGTGAGAGGAGAAAGGAATGGAAAAGGGGAGGAAGAAAAAGAGAGGAGAAAGGAGTGGAAAAGGTGAGAAAGAAAAAGAGAGGAGAAAGCAATGGAAAAGGGGAGAAAGAAAGAGAGAGGAGAAAGCAATGGAAAAGGGGAGAAAGAAAGAGAGAGGAGAAAGCAATGGAAAAGGGGAGAAAGAAAAAGAGAGAGGAGGGAATGGAAAAGGGGAGAAAGAAAAAGAGAGGAGAAAGGAGTGGAAAAGGTGAGAAAGAAAAAGAGAGGAGAAAGGAATGGAAAAGGGGAGAAAGAAAGAGAGAGGAGAAAGTAATGTAAAGAAGAAAGAAAGGCAAGAAAAAACTGAAGATAAAAAAACAAGGTAGAAAAAGAAAAGAAAAGGGAAACAGTATCTATATTTCTGAGATGAGGTATTATAACTATTTACATAATTCAGAATACTGTCCTCATCTTCATTGCCATATTCATGAGATTTCGACCGTTGTACACTCTGACCTTCTTCAGCTGACATACACTGGAATTTCAAACTGAAGCATTTATTTAGTCCATGAGGGTAGATTGTTCTAATTCCATGCGCTATGCTTTCAAAAATCAAAAGAGTGACTCAACCCAAAGAGTTGTGAGTTCAATATCTGTCCACAGCAGAGATGAACAAAAAACTTGGAGAGTTAACTGTTACTGAGGTATCCAAAAAAGGCATGGCACCTGGAATGAGAACAATCTACCCCCGTGGACTAAATAAAGGGTCCGGTTTGAAATTCCAACGTATATCACCTGAAGAAAGCTGAATGTACAATATCCGAAATGTCATAAATAGGACAACAATCCAAATGATGTAAAAAGGGAAACGATATCAGTAAAGAGAAAAGAATAGGACGTAAAACGAGAGAGAGAGAGAGAGAGAAATAGGATGAGAGAGAGAGAGAGAAAAGAATAGGACTTAAAACGAGAGAGAGAGAAAAAAGGATAAGACGTAAAACGAGAGAGAGTGAGAAAAGAATAGGACGTAAAACGAGAAAGAGAGAGAGAAAAGAGTAGGATGAAAAACGAGAGACAGAAAAGAGTAGGACATAAAACGAGAGTGAGAGAAAAGAGTAGGACGAAAAACGAGAGAGAGATAGAGAAAATGTCGTAAAACGAGAAAGACAGAAAAGAGTAGGACGTAAAACGAGAGAGAAAAGAGTAGGACGTAAAACGAGAGAGAGAAAAGAATAAGACTTAAAACGAGAGAGAGAAAAGAATAGGAGGTAAAACGAGAGAGACAGAAAGAAAAGAGTAGGACGTAAAACAAGAGATAGAGAAAAGAATGGGACGTAAAACGTGAGAGACAGAAAAGAATGGGATGAAAAACGAGAGAGAAAAGAATAGGACGAAAAACGAGAGAGACAGAAAAGAATAGGACGTAAAACGAGAGAGAGAGAAAAGAGTAGGACGTAAAAAGAGAGAGAGAGAAGAATAGGACCTAAAACGAGAGAGAGAGAGAAAAAAGAGTAGGACGTAAAACGAGAGAGAGTGAGAAAAGAGTATGACGAAAAACGAGAGAGACAGAAAAGAGTAGGACATAAAACAAGAGTGAGAGAAAAGAGTAGGACATACAACGAGAGTGAGAGAAAAGAGTAGGACATAAAACGAGAGTGAGAGAAAAGAGTAGGACATAAAACGAGAGTGAGAGAAAAGAGTAGGACGAAAAACGAGAGTGAGAGAAAAAAGTAGGACGAAAAACGAGAGAGACAGAAAAGAGTAGGACGAAAAACGAGAGAGACAGAAAAGAGTAGGACATAAAACAAGAGTGAGAGAAAAGAGTAGGACATACAACGAGAGTGAGAGAAAAAAGTAGGACATAAAACGAGAGTGAGAGAAAAGAGTAGGACATAAAACGAGAGTGAGAGAAAAGAGTAAGACGAAAAACGAGAGAGACAGAAAAGAGTAGGACATAAAAGAAGAGTGAGAGAAAAGAGTAGGACATAAAACGAGAGTGAGAGAAAAGAGTAGGACGAAAATCGAGAGAGACAGAAAAGAGTAGGACATAAAACAAGAGTGAGAGAAAAGAGTAGGACATAACACGAGAGTGAGAGAAAAGAGTAAGACGAAAAACGAGAGTGAGAGAAAAAAGTAGGACGAAAAACGAGAGAGACAGAAAAGAGTAGGACATAAAACGAGATTGAGAGAAAAGAGTAGGACATAAAACGAGAGTGAGAGAAAAGAGTAGGACATAAAACGAGAGAGACAGAAAAGAGTAGGACATAAAACGAGAGTGAGAGAAAAGAGTAAGACGAAAAACGAGAGAGAAAAGAGTAGGACGAAAAACGAGAGAGACAGAAAAGAGTAGGACATAAAACAAGAGTGAGAGAAAAGAGTAAGACGAAAAACGAGAGAGAAAAGAGTAGAACGAAAAACGAGAGAGACAGAAAAGAGTAGGACAAAAAACGAGAGAGAAAAGAGTATGACATAAAACGAGAGTGAGAGAAAAGAGTAGAACGAAAAACGAGAGAGACAGAAAAGAGTAGGACGAAAAACGAGAGAGAAAAGAGTATGACATAAAACGAGAGTGAGAGAAAAGAGTAGGACGAAAAACGAGAGAGACAGAAAAGAGTAGGACATAAAACGAGAGAGACAGAAAAGAGTAGGACGAAAAACGAGATTGAGAGAAAAGAGTAGGACATAAAACGAGAGTGAGAGAAAAAAGTAGGACGAAAATCGAGAGAGACAGAAAAGAGTAGGACATAAAACGAGAGAGACAGAAAAGAGTAGGACATTAAACGAGATTGAGAGAAAAGAGTAGGACATAAAACGAGAGTGAGAGAAAAGAGTAGGACGAAAAACGAGAGTGAGAGAAAAAAGTAGGACGAAAAACGAGAGAGACAGAAAAGAGTAGGACGAAAAACGAGAGAGACAGAAAAGAGTAGGACGAAAAACGAGAGAGACAGAAAAGAGTAGGACATAAAACGAGATTGAGAGAAAAGAGTAGGACATAAAACGAGAGTGAGAGAAAAGAGTAGGACGAAAAACGAGAGAGACAGAAAAGAGTAGGACGAAAAACGAGAGAGACAGAAAAGAGTAGGACATCAAACGAGAGTGAGAGAAAAGAGTAGGACATAAAACGAGAGAGACAGAAAAGAGTAGGACATAAAACGAGAGTGAGAGAAAAGAGTAAGACGAAAAACGAGAGAGAAAAGAGTAGGACGAAAAACGAGAGAGACAGAAAAGAGTAGGACGAAAAACGAGAGAGACAGAAAAGAGTAGGACATAAAACAAGAGTGAGAGAAAAGAGTAAGACGAAAAACGAGAGAGAAAAGAGTAGAACGAAAAACGAGAGAGACAGAAAAGAGTAGGACAAAAAACGAGAGAGAAAAGAGTATGACATAAAACGAGAGTGAGAGAAAAGAGTAGAACGAAAAACGAGAGAGACAGAAAAGAGTAGGACGAAAAACGAGAGAGAAAAGAGTAGGACATAAAACGAGAGTGAGAGAAAAGAGTAGGACGAAAAACGAGAGAGACAGAAAAGAGTAGGACATGAAACGAGAGTGAGAGAAAAGAGTAGGACATAAAACGAGAGAGACAGAAAAGAGTAGGACATTAAACGAGATTGAGAGAAAAGAGTAGGACGAAAAACGAGAGAGACAGAAAAGAGTAGGACATAAAACGAGAGTGAGAGAAAAGAGTAGGACGAAAATCGAGAGAGACAGAAAAGAGTAGGACATAAAACGAGAGAGACAGAAAAGAGTAGGACATTAAACGAGAGAGACAGAAAAGAGTAGGACATTAAACGAGATTGAGAGAAAAGAGTAGGACATAAAACGAGAGTGAGAGAAAAGAGTAGGACGAAAATCGAGAGAGACAGAAAAGAGTAGGACATAAAACGAGAGTGAGAGAAAAGAGTAGGACATAAAACGAGAGTGAGAGAAAAGAGTAGGACGAAATTCGAGAGAGACAGAAAAGAGTAGGACATAAAACGAGAGAGACAGAAAAGAGTAGGACATTAAACGAGAGAGACAGAAAAGAGTAGGACATTAAACGAGATTGACAGAAAAGAGTAGGACATTAAACGAGATTGACAGAAAAGAGTAGGACATAAAACGAGAGTGAGAGAAAAGAGTAGGACGAAAATCGAGAGAGACAGAAAAGAGTAGGACATAAAACGAGAGTGAGAGAAAAGAGTAGGACGAAAATCGAGAGAGACAGAAAAGAGTAGGACATAAAACGAGATTGAGAGAAAAGAGTAGGACATAAAACGAGAGTGAGAGAAAAGAGTAGGACGAAAATCGAGAGAGACAGAAAAGAGTAGGACATTAAACGAGATTGAGAGAAAAGAGTAGGACGAAAATCGAGAGAGACAGAAAAGAGTAGGACGAAAATCGAGAGAGACAGAAAAGAGTAGGACATAAAACGAGAGAGACAGAAAAGAGTAGGACATTAAACGAGATTGAGAGAAAAGAGTAGGACATAAAACGAGAGTGAGAGAAAAGAGTAGGACGAAAAACGAGATTGAGAGAAAAGAGTAGGACATGAAACGAGATTGAGAGAAAAGAGTAGGACGAAAAACGAGAGAGACAGAAAAGAGTAGGACATAAAACGAGAGTGAGAGAAAAGAGTAGGACATAAAACGAGAGAGACAGAAAAGTGTAGGACAAAAATCGAGAGAGACAGAAAAGAGTAGGACATAAAACGAGAGTGAGAGAAAAGAGTAGGACATAAAACGAGAGAGACAGAAAAGAGTAGGACGAAAATCGAGAGAGACAGAAAAGAGTAGGACATGAAACGAGAGTGAGAGAAAAGAGTAGGACATTAAACGAGATTGAGAGAAAAGAGTAGGACATAAAACGAGAGTGAGAGAAAAGAGTAGGACATAAAACGAGAGAGACAGAAAAGAGTAGGACATTAAACGAGATTGAGAGAAAAGAGTAGGACATAAAACGAGAGTGAGAGAAAAGAGTAGGACGAAAATCGAGAGAGACAGAAAAGAGTAGGACATAAAACGAGAGAGACAGAAAAGAGTAGGACATTAAACGAGATTGAGAGAAAAGAGTAGGACATAAAACGAGAGTGAGAGAAAAGAGTAGGACGAAAATCGAGAGAGACAGAAAAGAGTAGGACATAAAACGAGAGAGACAGAAAAGAGTAGGACATAAAACGAGAGTGAGAGAAAAGAGTAGGACGAAAAACGAGAGAGACAGAAAAGAGTAGGACATAAAACGAGAGTGAGAGAAAAGAGTAGGACATAAAACGAGAGTGAGAGAAAAGAGTAGGACATAAAACGAGAGAGACAGAAAAGAGTAGGACATTAAACGAGATTGAGAGAAAAGAGTAGGACATAAAACGAGAGTGAGAGAAAAGAGTAGGACGAAAATCGAGAGAGACAGAAAAGAGTAGGACATAAAACGAGAGAGACAGAAAAGAGTAGGACATAAAACGAGAGTGAGAGAAAAGAGTAGGACGAAAATCGAGAGAGACAGAAAAGAGTAGGACATAAAACGAGAGAGACAGAAAAGAGTAGGACATTAAACGAGATTGAGAGAAAAGAGTAGGACATAAAATGAGAGTGAGAGAAAAGAGTAGGACATAAAACGAGAGTGAGAGAAAAGAGTAGGACGAAAATCGAGAGAGACAGAAAAGAGTAGGACATAAAACGAGAGAGACAGAAAAGAGTAGGACATAAAACGAGAGAGACAGAAAAGAGTAGGACATAAAACGAGAGTGAGAGAAAAGAGTAGGACATAAAACGAGAGAGACAGAAAAGAGTAGGACATTAAACGAGATTGAGAGAAAAGAGTAGGACATAAAATGAGAGTGAGAGAAAAGAGTAGGACGAAAAACGAGAGAGACAGAAAAGAGTAGGACATAAAACGAGAGTGAGAGAAAAGAGTAGGACATAAAACGAGAGAGACAGAAAAGAGTAGGACATTAAACGAGATTGAGAGAAAAGAGTAGGACATAAAACGAGAGTGAGAGAAAAGAGTAGGACGAAAAACGAGAGAGACAGAAAAGAGTAGGACATAAAACGAGAGTGAGAGAAAAGAGTAGGACATAAAACGAGAGTGAGAGAAAAGAGTAGGACATAAAACGAGAGAGACAGAAAAGAGTAGGACATTAAACGAGCTTGAGAGAAAAGAGTAGGACATAAAACGAGAGTGAGAGAAAAGAGTAGGACGAAAATCGAGAGAGACAGAAAAGAGTAGGACGAAAATCGAGAGAGACAGAAAAGAGTAGGACATAAAACGAGAGAGACAGAAAAGAGTAGGACATTAAACGAGATTGAGAGAAAAGAGTAGGACATAAAACGAGAGTGAGAGAAAAGAGTATGACATAAAACGAGAGAGACAGAAAAGAGTAGAACGAAAAACGAGAGAGAAAAAAGTAGGACAAAAAACGATAGAGACAGAAAAGTGTAGGACATAAAACGAGAGTGAGAGAAAAGAGTAGGACGAAAAACGAGAGAGACAGAAAAGAAGTCAGAATGAAAATTAAAGTGGAATGAATAAATAGTAAGTGGTAACAAAAATAATTATATGGTTAAAATGTGGAAAGAAAGGGGGAGGAGGGAAACAGAAGAAAAGAAGTGGGTGGAATTAAGAGGGAGGGATAAGGGGGATGGAAAATTGAAACAAAGGGAAAAAGAGGATATAAAAAATAAAATGATATGAAAACCTTTTCTTGCCCAAATGTGTGTTTCAAGTTTCAAAGCAAGGACTGCTTGCTGGTATGTTTACAGGTAAACAGCCCTTGTCTACTTCCTTTGCGTTCCTGAAAATAGATAACTCTTGGTGGCATAAGAGTCAAAAAGACCTTGGTTTGGATAAAAACACAAGGAGAAGGGTGTTGCTTGGCAAGAACCTCTTGGATAGACTTTTGACTGAAGCAGGGATGCACACAAGAATTTCAGGGCTTAGACAGGTAAGAAAAAAACAGACTTTGGGTGCTGACTGAAACCAACAGTTTTCATGAAGGTGTCGTCATTGTCAAACATCGACAATGTCTCACATGAAATTTTGAAAAGGAATATAGACTTTGGGAGTTGGTTCAGGGTATTTTTCATTCATGGGCGCACACTAAACGACTAGCATATCAGGTATGAAGTTTGGATTGCAGAATAATAGGAATTGCTTGAAGGGAATATGCATACTTATAAAATATAATTGGGACTAATGCATTATAGGCAAGATCAGAGCAGCTTATAAAAATGGAAAAAGAATTTAATATTCCAAGGAAGGCAATAAAGCCACTAAAACACAAGGGGTTAATGAGTGAAATTATAGCAACTAACAGTGGATATCTAAAAAAAAATATAAATAAAATTGGACTGAAATTTAATTGAAGATTTTGGTTTAATATCAAAAAATTCGACATCTGCCTATATTTCTAAGATGAGGTATCGTAATTATTTACACTATTCGGTCTGTTGTCAACATTGTCATTGCCATATTCACAACACTGCGGTCGTCGTATGCTCCAGCCTTCTTCAGGTGATTGAAATTTGAAACTAAACCCTTTTTCACCCACCAAGGTAGATTGTTTTACTTCCACGTGCTATGCTTCTTCAGGGTTTCTCAGTATCAGTTATCTCCTGAACTTGGAAAATAAAGGGAGATAACTGATGCTGAGATATCTGAAAGAGGCATGTCACGTGGAACTAGAACAATCTAACCCAGTAGATGAAATAAAGGGTTCAGTTCGAAATTCCAATCTCCTAAAGAAGGCAGGTGCATACAACAGCTGAAACATCATGAATGTGGCAAAGATGAGGACAACAGTCCAGACTATGTAAATAGTGAAAAATTTGACTTTAAAAAAATATAACTGAAAATGCTGAAAATTTTAATATAAGATACTATAAATTTTGATTTGAAATGGAGAAAAATTTGGTATACAATATAACTTAAAATACTAATGAATTTGTTATAAAAAACTACTGAAAAAATTGACTGAACAATTTGACATCTGGAGTTGGTGTAACCTTTAATAGAATCCTGCATAAAAATTTAGCATTTCAGGAAAAGTGCAAGAAAGACAATATTTGTATTGAAATTCTAAAGAGTTATTTCAAATTGATATTCTATGACCTCAGAAGATGCTCAGAGGTGAGTGCATCTGATGACATCTAATCACACCATTTATATTTCAAATTACCAAACTAATTTACTCAGGCTGTCAAAAATAGGAAAGCATACATGGCATTGTTATTTTGTTAAATATTTGCCATTAAAAAGCTTTTATATGTCAATCTTTAAATATATATTTTTCAATTAATATGTAGCAGTTCTAGAGGGGATCAGTTTATTACTTAATAACAATAAAAAACAAATCCCCCACTTATGGTCCAGTATAATTCTATATTAATGCTAGTTAACCCAAACTGCGAGAAATGAAGACATATTTCATTAACTCTTTATTTTTATTAAAAAGCTTTTATATGTCAATCTTTAAATGTATATTTGTTATTATTGTTGTACACTTTTTTATGGAGTTTGTTTTTAAACCTCACAGCTTCATAAACATCTAGAAATGATCCCCAAATGTTATAAAAATGAATATTGCCATTTGATATTGCCAATGCAAGAGCTATAACTCCATATATAGAAAATGTAATAGACAACATATATGCAAGTACTTGTGATATCAAGTGTCCATAGAGTTCGTGTGCACTTTAAAAAATGAATAACTTTATTTGTATTTGCGATAGAAATAATCTGTAAAAAATGTTATATACCTAGTTTTAAGTATAGCTAAAATAACTAATGTGATTTCAGGCATAACTGTAAATCAGTTGGCAAATGTTTTCCGTGAACTGCATATTACCCTTTGTATTGCTAATGATGAAGGACATGTGGAAACTTAAATAAAATTTCAATAAAACCTTAAAAAATATAGATTTACTTCTTTCTAATCCTTTTTACAAATTATTTCTATCGCAAATACAAATAAAGTTATAAATTTTTTAAAGTGCACACAAACTTTATGGACACACTGTATATATGTAGAGAAACTTAATACATTAATATAACATTATATATATATATATATATACATACATACATACATACATACATATATATATATATATATATATATATATATATATATATGAGACAGAGAGAGACTTAATTTAAAACAAAATAATAAGCTAAAACTTGAAGGAGTAATTTACTCTATTACCTGTAATAATTGCCACAAGGAATACATAGGAGAAACCTTAAGGAGTTTGTTTAAATAAAACATATGAACACAAAAGGGATCTTTTACAAAACAACACACTCAATGCATTAGTTGTTCGCCATAAGTCTGACCATAATTTTGATTAAAATGTTACTTTAATTAAAAGATTCATCAATTCACAAAGATGAAAATATATAGAAAGTGCTTTAATCACTAGATCATCCACAATAAATTTACGTCCAGGTTCTGACATCATTTCATCTTTCTTGGCAAATTTCCTATTACCATAATGTGGGATATTTAATAGCAAAAATGAGCTACAGAAAAACAATCTAAATGAATTTGGCTTGTCTATATACCTGAAACACATATTGAAAAAAGAAAAAAAATTTAATTTCTGCATCACTCCCCTTCTTCATGCACATATGTAATCACATCATCATAAACATCACTCTAGTCTAATGAAGTCCTAAAGGCATTACACAAAAACGTTTTTCTGTTTTGTCGTTTATTTTCAGAAAATTGTTTTAGATATATAAAAATTCATATATCGTTTTCCCATATAAAGAGACCATATATATTCTTAAAGATAAGGTTCAGTGATCAGCTCTTGTCTTGACTGTTGTTGTTTTCACATGTGGGTCTTTAAGTACAAGACAGAACTTTATTTCTATGATGCTTCATAATGTGATTTTCCAGGTAAGTCAAAATATATCCACAATTTTTCATGAATAAGCACTTACGTTGCTTATCTATAATAATGCAATAGTAAAGTAATAATCCAAGACATATCATATTTCTATGTTAATATAATCAGTAATAATCTAGGACATATAATTCTATGATATGTTAATATAATCAGTAATAATCCAAGACATATCATATTTCTATGATATGTTAATATATTCAGTAATAATCCAAGACATATCATATTTCTATGATCTGTTGATATAATCAGTAATAATCCAAGACATATCATATTTCTATGATATGTTGATATAATCAGTAATAATCCAAGACATATCATATTTCTATGATATGTTGATATAATCAGTAATAATCCAAGACATATCATATTTCTATGATATGTTGATATAATCAGTAATAATCCAAGACATATCATATTTCTATGATATGTTGATATAATCAGTAATAATCCAAGACATATCATATTTCTATGATATGTTGATATAATCAGTAATAATCCAAGATATATCATATTTCTATATGTTAATATAATCAGTAATAATCCAAGACATATCATATTTCTATGATATGTTGATATAATCAGTAATAATCCAAGACATATCATATTTCTATGATATGTTGATATAATCAGTAATAATCCAAGATATATCATATTTCTATATGTTAATATAATCAGTAATAATCCAAGACATATCATATTTCTATGATATGTTGATATAATCAGTAATAATCCAAGACATATCATATTTCTATGATATGTTGATATAATCAGTAATAATCCAAGATATATCATATTTCTATGATATGTTGATATAATCAGTAATAATCCAAGACATATCATATTTCTATATGTTGATATAATCAGTAATAATCTAGGACATATATTTCTATGAAATGTTAATATAATTAAGACTAAAAAAATACATTGAGGACATAAATATATATAATGAAATTGTTTCAAGCTGCTTATATATCTATTGCCAGTGATGTCATTGGCTCTCAGTAGATGAGATGCATAAGATCTTCTTTCTCTCTCTTGCAGTACTCAGGAGCAACAGTAAATCTGGGGAGGAAAGAAAAACAAACATGAGTTTGTTTTTCTTTTTGTTTATTGGGAATTTACCAGCTTATATTGGATTGGTGCATAATTATCAGGCGTTTTTAATTACAATTTATAATTAAGACTAAAAAAATGCATCGAGGACATAAATATAATATATATAATGAAATTTTTTCAAGCTGCTTGTATATCTATTGCCAGTGATGTCATTGGGTGTCAGTAGATGAGATGACGAAGTGTAAGATCTTGTCTCTCTTGCAGTACTTCATTTCTCACGACTCGAGTTAACTGACATTGAATCTTTTTTATCAAGAATTCACCAGCTTATAGTTTAACAAGAAAATGTCCTTGTCTCTTACAGGGAAACACAATATGTATCCGCGTATGTACATGTTTTAAGTGACAGTTGACCGACTTAAACCAAGCCACCAAACCATGTTCCTTGCTGTTTCTCCCTTTTCAGAGCATTTAACAATGTCTATTTTCCCTTCCATGGGGATAGCTTTCCTCTTCTTCAAAGCACTACCATCAGAAGAGATCACACTATGCTTTGGAGCCATAAAGATGAGCAATAGGGGTTTCCACAAACACAACACAAATTAAAGTGAGAGAACAACAATCAAATATGGTATACAACCCGAAATTGACACAAGTCACCTTCCTTACACTAGCGTTATCATGATAAATGGCATAAGTCAAAACAAGATTAATGGAGATTTCATCGTAACCCAGGGACTTATGTGTTTTTTTTTTATAATCATTATATTTACCTTTAACAGATTCTGGAGGATCAATTTATTATGTAAGAAAACCTATCCGCACCCCACACCATTTTAAGCCTAGTTGACACAATTTTAACAACTTTAGATATGCAGATGATACAGTGCTGATAGCAGACACAGAGAAGAAATTTCAGGAACTCCTACAGAAGGTAGTAAAGGAAAGCAAGAAGAAAGGACGAAGCATCAGTTGTGAGAAGAAAGATCGTATAGTTGTCAGCAAAAGGAACAGCCCAAGATGTGAATTACAAATTGGAAATATCAAAATGAAAGGAGTGCAACAATTTAAAATAGTATGAAGTGTTTTCTCAGGACAGACAAAGTGACACCAAAATCCAAGTGCATATTGAATCGCAAAAGGTGTCTTCGAAAAGTTAAGTAAAGAAACAGGAAAATTTTCTTAGAGACAAAGAAAAGAGTTCTTGAATGTTGCGTAATATCAGTCCTCCTATATGGCAGTGAATGCTGGACAATCTCCTCAGAAATGAAGAAGAGACTTGAAGCAAGAGAAACAAAGAAAAGAGTACTGAACTGTTATGTAATATCAGTCCTCCTATATGGCAGTGAATGCTGAACAATCTCCTCACAGATGAAGAAGAGACTTGAAGCAAGAGAAACAAAGAAAAGAGTACTGAACTGTTATGTAATATCAGTCCTCCTATATGGCAGTGAATGCTGGACAATCTCCTCACAGATGAAGAAGAGACTTGAAGCAAGAGAAACAAAGAAAAGAGTACTGAACTGTTATGTAATATCAGTCCTCCTATATGGCAGTGAATGCTGGACAATCTCCTCACAGATGAAGAAGAGACTTGAAGCAAGAGAAACAAAGAAAAGAGTACTGAACTGTTATGTAATATCAGTCCTCCTATATGGCAGTGAATGCTGAACAATCTCCTCACAGATGAAGAAGAGACTTGAAGCAAGAGAAACAAAGAAAAGAGTCCTGAACTGTTATGTAATATCAGTCCTCCTATATGGCAGTGAATGCTGGACAATCTCCTCACAGATGAAGAAGAGACTTGAAGCAAGAGAAACAAAGAAAAGAGTACTGAACTGTTATGTAATATCAGTCCTCCTATATGGCAGTGAATGCTGGACAATCACCTCACAGATGAAGAAGAGACTTGAAGCAAGAGAAACAAAGAAAAGAGTACTGAACTGTTATGTAATATCAGTCCTCCTATATGGCAGTGAATGCTGGACAATCTCCTCACAGATGAAGAAGAGACTTGAAGCAAGAGAAACAAAGAAAAGAGTACTGAAATGTTATGTAATATCAGTCCTCCTATATGGCAGTGAATGCTGGACAATCTCCTCACAGATGAAGAAGAGACTTGAAGCAAGAGAAACAAAGAAAAGAGTACTGAACTGTTATGTAATATCAGTCCTCCTATATGGCAGTGAATGCTGGACAATCTCCTCACAGATGAAGAAGAGACTTGAAGCAAGAGAAACAAAGAAAAGAGTACTGAACTGTTATGTAATATCAGTCCTCCTATATGGCAGTGAATGCTGGACAATCTCCTCACAGATGAAGAAGAAACTTGAAGCAAGAGAAACAAAGAAAAGAGTACTGAACTGTTATGTAATATTAGTCCTCCTATATGGCAGTGAATGCTGGACAATCTCCTTACAGATGAAGAAGAGACTTGAAACAACAGAATAGTGGCTCTGCAGAAAGATGCTGAGAATACCTTGAACTGAATATGTGAGTAATGATCAGGGTTTAGAGAAAGTGTAAATAAAATGAAACTTATAAATAACATCAGGAAGAGAAATTTTTAGGCACATAATGAAGAAAGAAGGCTTGGAAAATTTGACACTCACAGGACATGTCGAAGGCAAAAAGAAAGAGAAAAATGGCTCATAACCTACCTAAAAAGCTTGTGTAAATGGTAGATTAAGAGAAATAGCAAAAAGACAAAATTTACTAAGGGCTACGAAGAACAGGATATTGTGGAGAACCTTGATCGCCAATGTCCTGAAGGCTACGGCACAAAGAAGAAAAATACATTTATCTGTTGAATGTGGCCATGAAAAATAACTCCATAATTTATTAAGTCCTGACTATTATTGAAAGGATTTTTATTTATGAGTCTTCAAATATACTCTTTACAATATAGGAATGATATGTAATAATTCCGAGGGGATCAATTTATTACTCAATAACAATATAAATCTGATCCTTCACTTTATGTTCAGTATGATGTAATATGAACAATGTTGCATAACCTGTTAAAAATAATAAGCTGTATTGTGATGATGATAACAACAAAGATGAGGATGATAGTTCAAAGACAGAAATTATGCAGGTTTTAATTATGGAAAATGATTAGGTTTCAGGTTCCAAGTTCTAGGCTCAGGATTGTACTGGCATCGATGGCTTAGAATTTAGGGACATCAATTAATGAACTAGACAATATATCCCAAGACTTGGACAGTGGAATAAGAACAATTTATCCCTGTTTGAAATTCACCAAATACTAATAATAATTTACACTATTTATATTGTTTGGACTATTACCATAATCATAACGTTTCGGCTTTCTTTAGGTTATATTTGCTGGAATTTTGAATCACGTTTTAATTCCACAAGCCATGAATTTGGATATCTCAGTTTCATTTCAATTCTCCTTGGGAACTCAACTCTCTAAGTTTTTTGCACCCTGCACGGGTATTGAACTGAGCCATGTGTGTCTAGTGCGTAGATTTTTGAGACTTACAAAATCTACTGTCTCAGTAACCATTTTTATTTTACTGCAATTCATTTTACCATTTTGTTGTGAAAATTGCTTTTCTCTATCTCTCTGCATTCCTGGTTGCCATATGTAAGTAGGTACAATACCTCATCTCAGAAATATAGACAGCTGGTAATAATAATATTAACTGTTTCTTTATAAGGAAACCTTCTGCATTCATTGATCGAGCAGCCAATGCTACTTTTGGTTGAACATTTATAAGATCTTTCTCTTAAAAGAATTTTTCAGGAAAATAGGTTTCTCAAGTTCAGTAGTTTTTATTGCTCTTTCTAGTATTGATGGGGGTTTCCTTCCTAGCCTTTTATTTGAAGTTGTGTGGAAAGTCAACATCTTGAGTATGTCCTTATTTTCTTTTCAAGTTCAAAGTGAATTCCATTTTAGTTGTTGCTGCTGTTGAAAGTCCTCAAGTGATGTGGTTTCTCTTATTTGGTACAGTCCTTTGTTTCTGATTCTGTAGCACCAGTCCACAAGGTTCAAAGAAGGATGATCTTTGCCAAGACACTCGGGCTTCATTATTTTCTCTTTCAGTTACATGTGATATCCATTTTAGTTGTTGCTGCTGTTGAAAGTCCTCAAGTGATGTGGTTTCTCTTATTTGGTACAGTTCTTTGTTTGTGATTCTGTAGCACCAGTCCACAAGGTTCAAAGAAGGATGATCTTTGCCAAGACACTCAGGCTTCATTATTTTCTCTTTCAGTTACATGTGATATCCATTTTAGTTGTTGCTGCTGCTGAAAGTCCTCAAGTGATGTGGTTTCTCTTATTTGGTACAGTTCTTTGTTTGGGATTCTGTAGCACCAGTCCACAAGGTTCAAAGAAGGATGATCTTTGCCAAGACACTCAGGCTTCATTATTTTCTCTTTCAGTTACATGTGATATCCATTTTAGTTGTTGCTGCTGCTGAAAGTCCTCAAGTGATGTGGTTTCTCTTATTTGGTACAGTTCTTTGTTTGTGATTCTGTAGCACCAGTCCACAAGGTTCAAAGAAGGATGATCTTTGCCAAGACACTCAGGCTTCATTATTTTCTCTTTCAGTTACATGTGATATCCATTTTAGTTGTTGCTGCTGTTGAAAGTCCTCAAGTGATGTGGTTTCTCTTATTTGGTACAGTTCTTTGTTTGGGATTCTGTAGCACCAGTCCACAAGGTTCAAAGAAGGATGATCTTTGACAAGACACTCAGGCTTCATTATTTTCTCTTTCAGTTACATGTGATATCCATTTTAGTTGTTGCTGCTGTTGAAAGTCCTCAAGTGATGTGGTTTCTCTTATTTGGTACAGTTCTTTGTTTGGGATTCTGTAGCACCAGTCCACAAGGTTCAAAGAAGGATGATCTTTGCCAAGACACTCAGGCTTCATTATTTTCTCTTTCAGTTACATGTGATATCCATTTTAGTTGTTGCTGCTGTTGAAAGTCCTCAAGTGATGTGGTTTCTCTTATTTGGTACAGTTCTTTGTTTGGGATTCTGTAGCACCAGTCCACAAGGTTCAAAGAAGGATGATCTTTGCCAAGACACTCAGGCTTCATTATTTTCTCTTTCAGTTACATGTGATATCCATTTTAGTTGTTGCTGCTGTTGGAAGTCCTCAAGTGATGTGGTTTCTCTTATTTGGTACAGTTCTTTGTGATTCTGTAGTGGATCGATAGAAGTAGAGAGTTTCACCTATTGTCCAGTTTATACTCCTTCCCAGTTTTTTTGAACAGAAGTAGGGGTTTATCTCTTCTTTCCTGTTTCTTCTAAAGTCTTCCCATCCTCTTTCACTCCCAGTAGCCCCTTGCATCTTAGTGGCATTATCACCTTGCTTGGAATGAAGTGATTTAAAAAAAAATATATTTATATACACCTAGGCTGGAGATGCACAGTTCTTACCTTCCAGCCTCAACAGAATTCAAAAACATTTTCACAGCCTTGTGGGTTCATCCCTTGTTTCCAGTTCCTTCTAAAGTCCTTTCTTTCTATTTCATTTCTGGTGACCACTTGCATCTTAGTGGCATTATCACCTTACTTGAAATGGTGCCTCTTACTCTGTAATGCTCTACCTCGAGTGGCTCATTGGCCTTGTACAGGTTGAACATTATTATAAGAAAAAAAAAATTGCAAGTACATAAGATTTACTTGAAACCTTTTTTAATCATTGAGAAAGCGGCTGTTGACAGTTTAGACATTTGTGAACAGGTTTGGGTCTCATTTGCGTCTTCACCCTCATGAAAATCTTGATCTGATAAGGCTATTTAAGAATGTCACTTGCTTTTTACTTAGTTAAGGGTTTGTTTTTTATAGCAATTTGCAGTGTTGGGCAAGGCCGTGAGGTTATATCGGACAACAAAGATAATAACAACAAAGATGCATTGGAATGTAATTAATAATTCCTCATCCCAGAAATTCAGACGGAAATTAGCAAAGTTTTTGCTGATTTATACGACATTACAATAAATATTTTATATACATTATTTGGACTATTGTCCTCATCTTTGTCACCATATTTATTACAACGTTTCGGCCGTTGTACGCTCCGGCCTTCTTCAAGTGGTTGAAATGTTGAATTGAACCCTTTATTTTGCTCACTGGGGTAGACTGTTCTAGTTCCACGTGCCATATTTAATGGATATCAGTTATCAGTTATCTCCTGTTAATTTCCCTCTGAAAGTTCTCCACTGCCTTAACCGGGTATTGAACTCACACTCTTTGGGTCCTTTCACTGGATCTAACCAACGCCTTTATCCACTGTGCTATGTGTCCATCTGTGTATAAATTTTTGGGTATTATAAACCTAATGTCTTCAGCAACTAATTTTTTTACCAGTGCTCATATTGCAATTTTTGCTGTTATCATCATGTTTTTACCAGAGCTCATATTGCAATTTTTGTTGTCATTATTGCTTTTCTCTGGCACTCCTTATTATGGCGACAAAGATGAGGAAAATAGTCTGAATAATGTAAATAATGTACATAATGCCTCATCTCAGAAATATAGACAAATATTTTATAGTACAGACTATTAGCTCAACTATATTACAACACCATATATCCACTACCCAAATCAATTTATCCAATCTAAACATCATCAAAATAAGTACAACCACATACAAAACAGTTTTATGGATATGATCAAAACTAAAAATACTCACAACAATAATAATTCTGAAGCAGGTATATCTTCCATCTTATTCTAAATAAATAAACACTAAGTTCTCTTTGTCTGTGTGTGTATCTGAAATCTCTCTAACTCTGGTCACACTTACTTTATATAGACATATTATACCTTTTTGGAATCAAGATGATTCTGGGATTGAAAATCTGCCTTACATGTGGTGCTTGAACATTCAGCATTGGAATTTGTATCCAGATGAGGAAGGCACAGTTAAAACTTCAAATTTTAAAATAAATGAAAAAATTAGTGATTTTGAAAGTTTTAATTACTATTAAGTTTAAAGTAACACAAAAACTTTGTGAATTTAATCATTTTAAGTTTAAATTCAGTTCAAAATATCTCCAAAACTTTATATATTAAGGAAATCAATTTTATTTCTTCAAAATGTCAAGGAATCATGACATGAGGTTTTGAAGTTCCATAGTGTGATTTGAAGAACTCAGTTTTTGGCCTGAATTAAAATTTCAGACCAAATTGATCTTTTGGCCAGAATTGGACCTGTAGCCTTTATCAAGGTTAAAGTGAGGTTTTGAAGTTCCATCGTGTGATTTGAAGAACTCAGTTTTTGGCCTGAATTAAAATTTCAGACCAAATTGATCTTTTGGCCAGAATTGGACCTGTAGCCTTTATCAGAGTTAAAGTGAGGTTTTGAAGTTCCATAGTGTGATTTGAAGAACTCAGTTTTTGGCCTGAATTAAAATTTCAGACCAAATTGATCTTTTGGCCAGAATTGGACCTGTAGCCTTTATCAAGGTTAAAGTGAGGTTTTGAAGTTCCATCGTGTGATTTGAAGAACTCAGTTTTTGGCCTGAATTAAAATTTCAGACCAAATTGATCTTTTGGCCAGAATTGGACCTGTAGCCTTTATCAGAGTTAAAGTGAGGTTTTGAAGTTCCATAGTGTGATTTGAAGAACTCAGTTTTTGGCCTGAATTAAAATTTCAGACCAAATTGATCTTTTGGCCAGAATTGGACCTGTAGCCTTTATCAGAGTTAAAGTGAGGTTTTGAAGTTCCATCGTGTGATTTGAAGAACTCAGTTTTTGGCCTGAATTAAAATTTCAGACCAAATTGATCTTTTGGCCAGAATTGGACCTGTAGCCTTTATCAAGGTTAAAGTGAGGTTTTGAAGTTCCATCGTGTGATTTGAAGAACTCAGTTTTTGGCCTGAATTAAAATTTCAGACCAAATTGATCTTTTGGCCAGAATTGGACCTGTAGCCTTTATCAAGGTTAAAGTGAGGTTTTGAAGTTCCATCGTGTGATTTGAAGAACTCAGTTTTTGGCCTGAATTAAAATTTCAGACCAAATTGATCTTTTGGCCAGAATTGGACCTGTAGCCTTTATCAAGGTTAAAGTGAGGTTTTGAAGTTCCATCGTGTGATTTGAAGAACTCAGTTTTTGGCCTGAATTAAAATTTCAGACCAAATTGATCTTTTGGCCAGAATTGGACCTGTAGCCTTTATCAGAGTTAAAGTGAGGTTTTGAAGTTCCATAGTGTGATTTGAAGAACTCAGTTTTTGGCCTGAATTAAAATTTCAGACCAAATTGATCTTTTGGCCAGAATTGGACCTGTAGCCTTTATCAAGGTTAAAGTGAGGTTTTGAAGTTCCATCGTGTGATTTGAAGAACTCAGTTTTTGGCCTGAATTAAAATTTCAGACCAAATTGATCTTTTGGCCAGAATTGGACCTGTAGCCTTTATCAGAGTTAAAGTGAGGTTTTGAAGTTCCATAGTGTGATTTGAAGAACTCAGTTTTTGGCCTGAATTAAAATTTCAGACCAAATTGATCTTTTGGCCAGAATTGGACCTGTAGCCTTTATCAGAGTTAAAGTGAGGTTTTGAAGTTCCATAGTGTGATTTGAAGAACTCAGTTTTTGGCCTGAATTAAAATTTCAGACCAAATTGATCTTTTGGCCAGAATTGGACCTGTAGCCTTTATCAAGGTTAAAGTGAGGTTTTGAAGTTCCATCGTGTGATTTGAAGAACTCAGTTTTTGGCCTGAATTAAAATTTCAGACCAAATTGATCTTTTGGCCAGAATTGGACCTGTAGCCTTTATCAGAGTTAAAGTGAGGTTTTGAAGTTCCATCGTGTGATTTGAAGAACTCAGTTTTTGGCCTGAATTAAAATTTCAGACCAAATTGATCTTTTGGCCAGAATTGGACCTGTAGCCTTTATCAAGGTTAAAGTGAGGTTTTGAAGTTCCATCGTGTGATTTGAAGAACTCAGTTTTTGGCCTGAATTAAAATTTCAGACCAAATTGATCTTTTGGCCAGAATTGGACCTGTAGCCTTTATCAGAGTTAAAGTGAGGTTTTGAAGTTCCATCGTGTGATTTGAAGAACTCAGTTTTTGGCCTGAATTAAAATTTCAGACCAAATTGATCTTTTGGCCAGAATTGGACCTGTAGCCTTTATCAAGGTTAAAGTGAGGTTTTGAAGTTCCATCGTGTGATTTGAAGAACTCAGTTTTTGGCCTGAATTAAAATTTCAGACCAAATTGATCTTTTGGCCAGAATTGGACCTGTAGCCTTTATCAGAGTTAAAGTGAGGTTTTGAAGTTCCATCGTGTGATTTGAAGAACTCAGTTTTTGGCCTGAATTAAAATTTCAGACCAAATTGATCTTTTGGCCAGAATTGGACCTGTAGCCTTTATCAGAGTTAAAGTGAGGTTTTGAAGTTCCATCGTGTGATTTGAAGAACTCAGTTTTTGGCCTGAATTAAAATTTCAGACCAAATTGATCTTTTGGCCAGAATTGGACCTGTAGCCTTTATCAGAGTTAAAGTGAGGTTTTGAAGTTCCATCGTGTGATTTGAAGAACTCAGTTTTTGGCCTGAATTAAAATTTCAGACCAAATTGATCTTTTGGCCAGAATTGGACCTGTAGCCTTTATCAGAGTTAAAGTGAGGTTTTGAAGTTCCATCGTGTGATTTGAAGAACTCAGTTTTTGGCCTGAATTAAAATTTCAGACCAAATTGATCTTTTGGCCAGAATTGGACCTGTAGCCTTTATCAGAGTTAAAGTGAGGTTTTGAAGTTCCATCGTGTGATTTGAAGAACTCAGTTTTTGGCCTGAATTAAAATTTCAGACCAAATTGATCTTTTGGCCAGAATTGGACCTGTAGCCTTTATCAGAGTTAAAGTGAGGTTTTGAAGTTCCATCGTGTGATTTGAAGAACTCAGTTTTTGGCCTGAATTAAAATTTCAGACCAAATTGATCTTTTGGCCAGAATTGGACCTGTAGCCTTTATCAGAGTTAAAGTGAGGTTTTGAAGTTCCATCGTGTGATTTGAAGAACTCAGTTTTTGGCCTGAATTAAAATTTCAGACCAAATTGATCTTTTGGCCAGAATTGGACCTGTAGCCTTTATCAAGGTTAAAGTGAGGTTTTGAAGTTCCATCGTGTGATTTGAAGAACTCAGTTTTTGGCCTGAATTAAAATTTCAGACCAAATTGATCTTTTGGCCAGAATTGGACCTGTAGCCTTTATCAGAGTTAAAGTGAGGTTTTGAAGTTCCATCGTGTGATTTGAAGAACTCAGTTTTTGGCCTGAATTAAAATTTCAGACCAAATTGATCTTTTGGCCAGAATTGGACCTGTAGCCTTTATCAAGGTTAAAGTGAGGTTTTGAAGTTCCATCGTGTGATTTGAAGAACTCAGTTTTTGGCCTGAATTAAAATTTCAGACCAAATTGATCTTTTGGCCAGAATTGGACCTGTAGCCTTTATCAGAGTTAAAGTGAGGTTTTGAAGTTCCATCGTGTGATTTGAAGAACTCAGTTTTTGGCCTGAATTAAAATTTCAGACCAAATTGATCTTTTGGCCAGAATTGGACCTGTAGCCTTTATCAGAGTTAAAGTGAGGTTTTGAAGTTCCATCGTGTGATTTGAAGAACTCAGTTTTTGGCCTGAATTAAAATTTCAGACCAAATTGATCTTTTGGCCAGAATTGGACCTGTAGCCTTTATCAAGGTTAAAGTGAGGTTTTGAAGTTCCATCGTGTGATTTGAAGAACTCAGTTTTTGGCCTGAATTAAAATTTCAGACCAAATTGATCTTTTGGCCAGAATTGGACCTGTAGCCTTTATCAGAGTTAAAGTGAGGTTTTGAAGTTCTATAGTGTGATTTGAAGAACTCAGTTTTTGGCCTGAATTAAAATTTCAGACCAAATTGATCTTTTGGCCAGAATTGGACCTGTAGCCTTTATCAGAGTTAAAGTGAGGTTTTGAAGTTCTATAGTGTCATTTGAAGAACTCAGTTTTTGGCCTGAATTAAAATTTCAGCCCAAATTGATCTTTTGGCCAGAATTGGACCTGTAGCCTTTATCAGAGTTAAAGTGAGGTTTTGAAGTTCTATAGTGTGATTTGAAGAACTCAGTTTTTGGCCTGAATTAAAATTTCAGACCAAATTGATCTTTTGGCCAGAATTGGACCTGTAGCCTTTATCAGAGTTAAAGTGAGGTTTTGAAGTTCCATGGAGTAAATTGAAAAATTCAAAGTTAATTCTTCAAAATTATCATTGCTGTTTTTTCTAAGCTGGACCAGAGATTCTCTTGGTTTTGGGCCAGAGGCTTAAAAATTTGTATGGAGTGTGGTTTTTAAGCTCGTATAAAATAAATTGCCAGAACAGTTCCTCACAATATATCGGGGATACTTGCAGAAAATTAAAAAAATTTATCTATGAACACAAAAGGGATCTTATACAAAACAATTTACCAAATGTATTAGTGACAGATAGAAATAAATTCAACCACAACTTTGATCTAAAGAATGCCACACTTATTAAAAGAGAAAATAACTTAGATGGAAAATTCATGAGAGTGCCATTATTGAATCTTATCAAAATATAAATATGCATCTTGGATTTTTTCAAACATCTCCTTTCCTGAAAGAATTACTCCTTTCCCAAGACAACATACATGGCTATAAAATGTTAAAAAAATTAAAAGAAAATGGTTAAATTCATAACCTCATGTTGTTTAAAATATATAACATATGAATTAATCTGAAATTAAAATAATTTAAATACTAATTTGCATTAAAAATATTCAAGAACATCTTTTACTCATTTTCATTTATTAGACATTGAATTGTTTCACTTGGTATCTTCCATAGATTGTCTAAACTTTTCAGCTGACCTGATGAATATTCATGAGCCACCTTAAATTTAAAAATTTTGAAAAACCAAGAACATGTTTGCTCTTGTATAGAAATATTTGTTACAAACTAAAATCTTTTGCATTTGCCTTGATAAAGTCTCTCAGAGCATGAAACATGTCAGCTAAGTTTTTCTTTTGTTTTATTCATAAATAGACTTTGTTTCCAAATGAATTATTTACTTTGTGGCTAGACAGGCGATCTGAATACACCATCATAATGGAAGCAGTGATTTTAAGAACCCTGCTCTTAATATTTGGCTATTATGCTATTTTTAGAATCGTGGAAAAAGAATGTAATCCTGTCTAGACAGTACATAGATAAATGTCTTAGAATTTTATACTGGAATTTTTCAATATCTTAAAAACAAAAGATAAAACCAGGTTCATTTTATAGTTTCTTCCCTATCACAAAAAAGCTTCCTCAGTGAACTCATTTTTAACTGCCTGTTAATCAATATAAAGAATTCAGAAAAAAGGAATGTATTCCATTGGAAAGAGTACTTCTAAAATCATCAGGAACTTTCCTGTTTAGAGGGAGAAATATTTGAAAATGTGTCTGATTGATTTCATTTCTTATCAACCTTTTGCAGGTTATTTAAAGCCAGTATTGTAAGAATTTTTTGTTTAAAAATAGTAATGATTTAGTGATAAGTTTTACTAATTAACCCATAGCTTGGGGAGAAGAGGTGGATTCATACTTTGCACATAAGTGAATAAAATGAACCCAACTGGAATTAGAACTCGGATCTCTGATTAACAATTCCAAGCTATTATTCATTACATCACCCACACATCTAAGCTTACTGGTATTTCCAAGTGGTCACCCATCCAGGCACGATGTTGCTTAACTTTTATATCTTTATATCTTCGGGATAATAATGATTTAGTGATACAAATTGTATGAATTCAGTTGACTCTCTGATTAACAATTTCAAGCCATTATCCATTAAATAACCCACTTATCCAAGCCTACAGCACCTGGTATTCTCAAGTGGTCACCCATCTAGCTACTGACCAGACTCAACATTGCTTAACCCTTTCAACTACCCTGGGACATAATTATTCTCAAAAATACATTGATATGGGATAAAGTGGACATAGTGTCCCATCGCTATATTTATAATAATACATTCAATAATATTATTTTACCAAGTAAAAGTCATTTAGATATGTCTACTGAAACAAACAATATTGTTTGTTGCTGTATACATCAATTATGTGAATGTGGACTTGAAAGAGCTAACATAAATTAAGTCCTAATTAGTTAAACTGAATAAAGCAAAATGTATTTATTTCCATTTTATTTTGTAGAACTCTGAAAACTCATTTCAAGCACTCTTCACTTAATTGATTATACAATTTTCTAATTGTTTGAAAGAAAATATTAACTGGTCCAAATTAAAACAAATACATTTCTTTTAGATTTTAAAAAAAAGGCTTGTTTTAACATTGTATTTTTTCCATATTTCCTGTATAGCTGAGATGGACCATCAGTGACTGTATGTTTAGATTGTGACACACCACATTACATCACAGGAATTTTTGCTAATTAGTTTACAGGAATCATGGTTCATTGATTCTTCATGAATTTTTGTACTTTTTCAAAACTGTTCCCCTTTATTAAAATTCATTTCCCCATCACAGTAAAACAGAAAACGGACAAAAGGAAACAAGAAAAATGAGGAAAATTAAAAGACTGCATTTATGCTATTTGCATCATTCAGACTGGTGTCCCCATCTTTATGGTCATATTCATGATGTTTCGACCATTGTATGCTCTGGACTTCTTCAGGAAGTGGAACTCCTTTCCTCTTACTTGCTTCCCTGATAACTATAATATTCAAAAATTTAAATGTAATGTCAATTGTCATCTTCTGATGCCTTGATTCCTGTTCTTTTTTTTATTCTTTCTTCAAGAAACCCCCACCCTTACTTACACTCTCTGTAGCCCCTTGTGTGCTAGTGGCACTCCTGCCTTGGTCGGGGCAAAATGCTTAAAAACAAAATGACAAATAAATCTTAAAAACTTTAAAAAGTTCTAAATTGACTTCTACTTATAGACCACAGATTTTCTGGTACTGCTTTTAATTTTGGACACATCAGAAGGCCTACAACAGGATTGTAAAGTTCTTATTCCAGAGGCTTATGGCTACATCATATTGAAACACCAGTTCACATACAATTCACAAAGTTAAGCAACATTGATCCTGGTCAGTACATAGATGGGTGACTGATTGGGAATACCAGGTGCTGTAAGCTTAAATGTGTGGGTAGTGTAATAGATAATGGCTCAGAATTGTTTATCGGAGAGCCAAGTTCCAATTCCAGTTGGGTTTGTTATATCTACTTGCATGCAAATACACTTGTGAAAGGTATGGATCCACCTCTTACCCTCCCACCTATGGATTAATTAATAAGACTTGTATCACGACACCATTATTTTAAAAAATAAATTCTTACAAACTAAAAATATTTTCTGGCTTCAAATAACCTGCAATGGGTTGATAAGCCATAAAAAAAACAAATTATTCTATTCTTATTCTATCCAATCATTCAGCAGGATGGTTATGCATCCAATGTTAAATTCTCTAAGCCTTCTTTCCTCATTACATGTCCCCAAATTTTTACTTGTCACTTTCTGATTGTTAGAGTTTCTTTGTAGTTCCTAATCTCCTTAAAACTTCCTTGTTTGTTAAATGCTCTGACTATGGTATTCTTGGCATTCATTAGTAGAACCACGTCTCTTCTGCTTCAAGTGCACATTTCACTGCCAGGTACACATCACATAGCGGTCCAGCACTCTTTTCTCCATTTCTAATGTCTTTTTCTTTAATCTCTTACAACTTTCCTCCAATATGCATTTGAAATTCTGTGTTGCATCTTCTGCCATCTATTCTTTTATGCGCTATATCCCTTCAGTACATAGGAGATCATGGCTCTCCACTTCCTCCTATCCCTTGCAGTTCTTAATATGTTTTGTACTTTTGCTACTTTTCCCAAACTGTTCTGTTATCCACTTACTTAAGCCTGCTAGGTATGTCACACATTGCTTTCTCTTGTCTATCCACCCTGTGAGTATCAGGTTCTCCAAGCCCTCTTTTCTCATTACATGTCTCAGAAATTTTGGCTGCCTCTTCCTAATGTTAAGTATAAGCTTCCTCCTTGTTTGTATCCTCTACAAAACCTCATCGTTGCTCACATGTTCGGCATCCATGATATCCTCAGCATCCTCCTGTAGAACCATACCTCTGTTGCTTTGAGTCTTTTCTTCATCTTTGAGGAGACCATCCAATATTCACTGCCATAAAGGAAGACAGATATCACGTAGCAGTTCAGTACTCTTTTCTTTGTTACCAAAGAAATCCTCCTGTCTCGTAATAATCTGCTTAGATTTTGGAATGCGTTTTTGACCATTTCAATACGTCTTCAGATTTCAACATCACACTTAGCATCCTCTACCAGAACACTTCCCAGATGTTTAAATTTCTGCACCTACTTGATTTTAGTGTCCCTGACCGGTAAATCGCATTTCCGACTCATCGTTTTACGGATGATCATGCATTCTGTCTTCTTGCAGTTTATGCTTAGTCCCTTCTTCCCACTCTCCTTCTATAGGAGGTTTTGTAATTTCTTTTCTGCACCTGCTATCAGTACTGTGTTATCTGCGTATCTTATGTTGTTAAGATTGTGGGCGCCAAAGATGAATCCAAGTAGGATTTCCAGTTCTCTCAGAATTAACTCACTGTATATGTTGAATAAGTCCGGTGAGAAGACACATCCTTGCAGTCCTCCTATATGGCAGTGAATGCTTGACAATTTCCTCACAGATGAAGAAGAGACTTGAAGCAACAGAAACAAAGGAAAAGTGTACTGAACTGTTACGTAATATCAGTCCTCCTATATGGCAGTGAATGCTGGACAATCTCCTCACAGATGAAGAAGAGACTTGAAGCAAGAGAAATAAAGAAAAGAGTACTGAACTGTTACGTAATATCAGTCCTAATATATGGCAGTGAATGCTGGACAATCTCCTCACAGAAGAAGATGAGACTTGAAGCAACAGAAACAAAGAAAAGAGTACTGAAATGTTACATAATATCAGTCCTCCTATATGGCAGTGAATGCTGGACAATAACCTCACAGATGAAAAAGAGACTGGAAGCAACAGAAACAAAGAAAAGACTGCTGAACTGTTACGTAATATCAGTCCTACTATATGTCAGTGAATGCTTGACAATCTCCTCACAGATGAAGAAGAGACTTGAAGCAAGAGAAACAAAGAAAAGAGTACTGAACTGTTACGTAATATCAGTCCTCCTATATGGCAGTGAATGCTGGACAATCTCCTCACAGATGAAGAAGAGACTTGAAACAACAGAAACAAAGAAAAGAGTACTGAAATGTTACGTAATATCAGTCCTCCTATATGGCAGTGAATGCTGGACAATCTCCTCACAGATGAAGAAGAGACTTGAAGCAACAGATACAAAGAAAAGAGTACTGAAATGTTACGTAATATCAGTCCTCCTATATGGCAGTGAATGCTGGACAATCTCCTCACAGATGAAGATGAGACTTGAAGCAACAGATACAAAGAAAAGAGTACTGAAATGTTACATAATATCAGTCTTCCTATATGGCAGTGAATGCTGGACAATCTACTCACAGATGAAAAAGAGACTTGAAGCAACAGAAACAAAGAAAAGAGTACTGAAATGTTACGTAATATCAGTCCTTCTATATGGCAGTGAATGCTGGACAATCTCCTCACAGATGAAGAAGAGACTTGAAGCAACAGATACAAAGAAAAGAGTACTGAAATGTTACATAATATCAGTCTTCCTATATGGCAGTGAATGCTGGACAATCTCCTCACAGATGAAAAAGAGACTTGAAGCAACAGAAACAAAGAAAAGAGTACTGAAATGTTACGTAATATCAGTCCTCCTATATGGCAGTGAATGCTGGACAATCTCCTCACAGATGAAAAAGAGACTTGAAGCAACAGATACAAAGAAAAGAGTACTGAAATGTTACATAATATCAGTCCTCCTATATGGCAGTGAATGCTGGACAATAACCTCACAGATGAAGAAGAGACTTGAAGCAAGAGAAATAAAGAAAAGTGTACTGAACTGTTAGGTAATATCAATCCTCCTATATGGCAGTGAATGCTGGACAATCTCCTCACAGATGAAGAAGAGACTTGAAACAACAGAAATATTGTTCTACAGAAGGATCCTGAGAATACCATGGACTGAGCATGTGAGTAAAAAATTTTTTTTAGAGAAAATGGGAACAAAAAAGACACTTATAGTGAACATCAGAAAAAGATGACTGAAATTTCTAGGGTCCATAATGAGGAAAGTGGGTTTGGCCAACACTGATTAATCTACTTAACAAGTTTGATTAAATCGATGGTGGAACAGCGTTTAGGTGACATTGCTAAAAGATAAAATTTTTTAAATGTTACAAAGGATAGGAAATTGTGGAGGGCCTGATCACCAATGACATGAGGTGTAAAAGTAGGTATTGGAAAAACTTGCAACATTATTAAAATTAATAAAAAAAAAATCTACAAAAATATGGAAATGGAAAAACAAAATTCAGTTTTGATTATCCTGTCATTCAGTTTTGTTGATTGAGGAAGATATATTTGTTTAACAAGGCTATATTTTTGAAGCACTCAGTGAGGATGATACTCAATATCATCATCATAGTAAATTAGTGCATTAAACAGTGCACTACGACAAATTCTTTTCTGGATTTAATGTTCAAAGAAGAGAAGCTCATGAGAATTATAGAATAGAAAAGAATATAATTTTAAATTTAATATTTAATTTATTAAATTTATTTTTAAAATATGGTTGAATCCTCAAATTAATGTAAAAATTAGTTTTGATCCAAATGTCTTTTGTTTTTGATAAATATATGAAAAGATATTCTCAGAAATAATTTGTGAAAATCTTTTCTATTCAGATTTTATTAAATGCTCGTCTTTTACGTATTCCCTGATATAGCAATCTTTTAAAGATCATAAAAACCAGTTAGAAATTGAAGAATTATCTTAGGTTAAATTTTGATTGAAATGATTATTTTTTTTTATTTGCTAAATTAAATCTAAAAGAAGAATTTTTCTTTCAACATACACCAGGAAAGCTATTTGGAAAACTATAAATATTTCTGTATTTAAAGAAAAAAGTAAGTAAATCTATATGCAAAAGAAATGAATAATTATCTCCCCTTGCTTTCTCTGTATTTTTCTGTTGTGTTTATTTGTATGAAGTAACAAGAAAAAAAAATGATAGAGAAAAAAAACTGTTTTGGATCAAAGAGTTTTACTTTGTATACCTGGGAGAGAAATAATTTTGGTTATGTAATAATTCCTAGTTGCATGAAGCAAGAAGGATTTTTTTGACCGATAAAACAATGTGTCAGTTTATAACTGAAATTAATGCAACTTTTCATCCTTGCAACTTTTTAGAGGCTTGAGCCTTTCATGCTTTTCATATCATGCAGCTGAAGGCTAACCAGATACATGCAACTAGAACTAAACAAAAACTAATTTATACACATATCAAATAATTATAAACTGCAGTGCAAGGTTGTGATTAGTAATAATAAAGATAAAACATCAAATAAATGCATTGGTCACACGACAAGCTCTTCAAGTAAACATCTGACTAACCACATAAGTGATCTTAGTTCAATAAGGAAGCACTTAAACTCTCATACCCAACTCCTCTTTTCCCATAAAAAAATCCTTGTACATAACACTGGCATTTAAAAAACATCTAATTGTAAAAGATGTTTAAAGATAATGAAAGCACTTTTTATGAAACAAAACAGACTAGCACTCAAATTTACTTGCTTTGAAACTAGCTGGGGCATATTGAGTGTTCCGAAGGTGATTCAAAATCGGATTCCTACTACTTCTATACAACACTTTATAGAATACAAACACAGATATATACTAAAAATGGCTAACGAATTAACCAGAAGCACTTTGGACAATAATCACCGTTGACAGTTTCTACACTCTTCATATTCATAAACAAAGTTCAAGAACACTAGGAAAACTGAATAAAAACTTTCATTGAATGTGATGCAGATGGAAAATGTAACATGTATAAAAGAAGGATTGCTCCCAAATATACAATATTCAAACTGCATTGAAATAGATTTATTTCACTATAATTGAATTGTTTCAATAATATCCATCCGCATATATATATATATATATAATATCTGGATAAAATAAATGAAACAAAATTGGGTGTTTTTTTGATGAAAGTATTTATTTCTGTGTTTTTGTATATATTTAATATTTCAGACCACCTCGGTCCTTCCTCGGAAATCAAATGAGATACTGTGTTTATGTGTTTGTTTGTTTACACCCAATTTTGTTTCATTTATTTTATCCAGATATTATATACACATCAAGAAAGTATACATGGCCTCTCATCATGCTATATATATATATATATATATATATATATATATATATATATATATATAGATGGCCTGACGATTGCGTCTAGCCTGTCGCCTCTAAGTGTTGACTTCAATGTTCACTTTTATATTTATCTCTGATATTGAGCACTTTATCCCATAAAGATAGCACACCTTAAGACTATATTTCTTCATATATATATATATATATATATATGGATGTAATTGAAACAATTCAATTAAATGACTTTAGGTAACATCGAATACAAAAACAGCATTGCTCTCTCTAAACATTTCTGACCATTAAAGAATGATGATAATTCATCTTTTATCAACTGGGATATTATAGCAGAGCCAAATCTTATAACACAAAAGGAAATAGTTGTAACTTATGTCTCGTTGAAAAACTAGTTATTTTAAAACACTTAAATAACCCTAGCTTATTAAATAAGAGAAATGAATTGATTGTTACAGTAGGCATAAAATAAGTATCTACTTAAATACATTGATCCAGATTAATTTTTAATGCAAATTACAGTTTGTTGTTCTTTTTAAAAAAAACAAAAAAACAAGTAATCTCCATTTAATATAAAATGCAACATTAATATTCACAACTCTAAAATAATTTTTTTTATTTTTACATATATATTTTATTTTTACATATATATATAAATTGTGTTTATCATAAATACCAAATATATTTTTTAAATTGAAAAAAACTGTAATCCCAGTATAATATATAACTGCGCCATCATTGTGATAACCAGATATATTTAAAAAAATTTAAATTGCATAACTGTCAGTCTATACACAGCGCCTGAAGATTGTGTTGTGCATGAAACTCTGAGTTGTGCTACTGGTGAGGGATAAGGTTATTTATTAAAATAAATATATATATATATATATATATATATATATATATATATATATATATACACAAGGGTCATTCAATAAAATAAGTTGAATTTTTCGGTATAAGGACTTCTAATACAGATAGAAGCTTACTTTTATTTTTCAATAATCTGCAAAAGAAATTAAATCCATGTGAAAAAGAAGTAAAACAAAAAAAATAAAAAAGTGTAAGCTTCTATCTGTATTAGAAGTCCTTATACCGAAAAATTCAACTTATTTATTGAATGACCCTCATATATATATATATATATATATATATATATATATATATACATATATATATATATATATATATATATATATATAAATTACATAGAATGGAAATCCAAAATTACCACATTTGAATAGCTGCTTCAGCCAACAAGACTTACTTAACTATTCAAATGAGGTAATTTGGGATTTCCATTCTATGTAATATAAGCTCTGTTATAATAAATAAATTGAGCTCTTTCTGTGGATTAGTTTTAATATTTTATTTTATTAGGATTCACTCGGATTATATACCAACAGATTATTATATATACATATATATATATATATATATATATAATAAGATAAATGAGAAATAATACAGAGGCATCCTTTTAACACTCTAGCTAATGATGCCATACCCTGTCATCAGCATTTGGCCTGCATACACAAACATGGAGTCCAGTCTGCCACAAATTGTGTTATATAGATGTTCACCTTACAGTTTAACAATTTGGATCTAATTTGTTATAAATCAAAAATCTCTTATTTTAATGATCCATTATTTTTTTGAAATAATGAATACCATGGAAAGCCGAGAAGCTTGAAAGAAACTCTACAATGATTGTGTTTTCTTGAAATAGAAAAAAAAAATGTCTTTTGAAAATCCACACATTTTTTTAAAAAAGCAAATAAAACATTACTACAGCTGTTTTATACTAATGTTCAGAAAATACAAAACCCAAAAGCCACTCAAGATAGAGGGTTATTGTGTCATTCTGGATAAGCAGAAAAACAGGGAAGAAGCAAAGTTATGTGGAAATGATAACGGCTAGTCCTAGACTTGAAAATTGTAGGAACTGGGAAAACATCCCGCCAGGAATCTGTTCCACAAAGCAGCAGTTCTTGGGAAGAAGCTGTCCAAATAGAACTTACTCCTTACTAATGGAATCCAAAGGGAATGGGAATGATTCGTCCTTGTGGCATGGTGGGTCCCAGTCGTAAAGGTCAGGGCTGGTGGGACTAAGGAATTTGTAACAAAATAATAAAAATGTACCTTTTTTTTCTTCTTTTTTTAAAATATTTTACATGTACCTGTTTTCACTGCAATGCACATCTGTACATACATTTAATTGATACACTTAAACTGAATAGATATTAAAACTCAACTCAATATATATTCTATATAACTCTCTACGGTTTCCTATCCTCTGATTCACTGTTCTGCCATCGATTTACACATGCTCATTACGTAGGTTACTCGCCATTTCCCTCTGCTTTTTTCTTGCAACATCCTGTGAGTTGCAAATTCTCCAAATTGTCTTTCCTCACTATGTTTCCCAGAAATTTCAACTCTTTCTGATCCTAAGAAAAAGTTTCGATTTTCCTTAAAACTTCCTTGTTACGTGCAAGTTTTGTCCACAGTATTCTCAACATCCTTCTGTAGAGCCACATCTCTGTTGCCTAATTTCTTCTTTATCTGTGAGGAAATTTTCCAGTTTTCTAGTATGCAGTTCAGCACACTTTTCATTGCTTTTAACAAAATTTCCCTGTTTCATAGTATCTCGCGTAGCTTTTTTTCACTACTGCATTTTTTTGCAGCATGCTAATGCATGTTGAAGTCCTCACGGTATTTAGTATTGTTGAAATTATTGCTGACATTGTTTGTTGAGATTTACAAACTCTAAGTTTCATTCAATTTTGCAAACCAATTGAAATTTGAATAAGCTGATTTGTTTGGACAAATGCTTTGACAAAAATCCCTTTTGACCTCTTATGATTACTGGCAGCACTGTAGTAGTTTTCTATTCCTCCTCGCTTCAATCTCTACTCCTGAATAATCTGGAGTATCCTTGCCTAACTTTCCACAGAAATGAATCTCTGTTGAGTGATATGCATGATCCCTTCCATGATTTCTGCTATCATCTTTAATATGAATTCCGACAAAGCATGCCAATCTAATCGTATCCCTGTAATAAGTGTGCTTCCAAACTGACTCGTTATCTCGAAACCGTATAATAAATGTCTTGCTTCCTCTTGCTTTCCTGCCTGTTGGAAACCTTCAGCTGTTGTTCCAGTTTTTAAGAACTTTGGTGAACCCACCGACTTTCCAACTATTGGCCTATTAGCATTCTAACTCTTTTTCGGGGTCGTCCTGGGTACGACATTAAACTGCATCCAACAGCAAGGCCTCTGATCAGGAGGTTTTGAGGAAGCGTAGAACCACCTCTTAATTGCTGGTGTTCCCAGGTCCACCCTGACTCGGGGTGGTAGCACCTGTTGTGGTCCCAGCTATGGGCAAATAGTGAACTTCCAGATCTTTTCCAAACTTCCAGGTCTTTTCCAAACTTCCAGGTCTTTTCCAGCACATTTCTTTTTGAAAAAATATTATTACCAGCTATACGTTTTTGAAAAAATATTATTACCAGCTATACGTTTTTGAAAAAATATTATTACCAGCTATACGTTTTTGGAAAAATATTACCAGCTATACGTTTTTGAAAAAATATTAGTGCCAGCTGTGCATTTTTGAAGAAATATTATTGCCAGCTATACTTTTTTGAAAAACAATATTACCAGCTATACTTTTTTGAAAAAAAAAAAAAAAAAAAAAAACCTTTTTCAGAATTAAATGGCCCAACGAAGGTCAATATGCTGGTTAAACAAACAAACTATCTATCATTTTGGGGGAAATTATGAGTTTTCCTAATCAATGCTGAATTACTTAAACATTTTACATCACAGGGCCTTTTTTCAGACAAGCAGTATCGCTTTCACTTCTCTAGGTTTATTGCTGATGTATTTATAATTGCAGAAAGAGTTTATCAAGCTCGAGCTAAGAATGGTGAAGCTCAGGCTGTTGCTTTGGATATCTTGAATGCTTTCGACAGGGTTTGACATGCAGGTCTTCTTCACAAGTTGAAAAGTTACACTGGCTCTGGCCAAATTTTTGAACTGATCCAGCTTTTCTTATCAAATCATGAAATGAACGTTATCCTGAATGGCCACTCTTCTAGATCCTTTTGTACTAATATAGGTGCCACCAAGAGCCCTATCCTCGGTCATAGTTTGTTTTTAATTTTCATTAACAACCTTCCTTATGGCATCAGCTCTCAACTTGATATCCACTTACTCCTGACTCAATAGTAAATCTGACCAGTTTGATAAGGTCAGATTGGCAGCTGACATAAAAAATGACTTTCAGTCAGGGGTAAAGGATGGCTTGTTAATTTTAACACCCCCAATAATAAACTGCCCTTTATTAATCAGCTGAGAGAACCCTTTATGCCTTCCATCAGCATGGCTGATGCTAACCTCCAGGAGAGTGTTGCGCCTACTTGGGCCAACGTTCTTGGCTGACATGAAGGGGAAAGACTATATTGAATCTAGATCAGCTGCTAAGAAAGTTGGTTAACTGTGTTGTACTAAACAATTTTTCTCTCCAGAATGTCTTGCATATCTAGAGGTCCAGAACTCCTGCTATTTATCTAGAGGTACTTGATAAAATCCAAAGGAGAATCAGCAATATTATTAGTCCTAATCTAGCATCTCGGTTTTTGTCACTTTCCCATCACTGCATGGTTGCATTACTGTAACTTCTCTATACTTTCATGTTAACTGTTCAAATGAGCTCTTTCATATGTTAACTAAACTTTATGAATTTAAGCGCAGTACCAGACTGGCAACAAAGTCTCATCAATTTACAGTTGAGCTAGCTAGATGTAACTGTAAGATCTATGCTAACAGTTTCTTTTCTCACACTTCCCACTATTAGAATTCTCTTCCAGCACCATGCTTTCCAGCCAAGTTTAATCATCAAAAATTTAAATGCAATGTCCGTCCTGGGTACGACGTTAAACTGCATCCAACAGCAAGACCTCTGATCAGGAGGTTTTGAGGAAGCGTGGAACCACCTCTTAATTGCTGGTGTTCCCAGGTCCACCCTGACCCGGAGTGGGAAAATAGTGAACTTCCAGGTCTTTTCCTGCACATTGAAACAATGATGTTGCCAACTACACTTTTTTGAAACAATGATGTTGCCAACTATACTTTTCTGAAACAATGATGTTGCCAGCTATACTTTTCTGAAACAATGATGTTGCCAACTATACTTTTTTGAAACAATGATGTTGCCAACTATACTTTTCTGAAACAATGATGTTGCCAACTATACTTTTCTGAAACAATGATGTTGCCAACTATACTTTTCTGAAACAATGATGTTGCCAGCTATACGTTTTTGAAACAATGATGTTGCCAGCTATACGTTTTTGAAACAATGATGTTGCCAGGGATACGTTTTTGAAACAATGATGTTGCCAGCTATACGTTTTTGATATATCTAGTAAATACTGGATCTGGCATTAAATAACCCATAGTGGTTGATATGCCATAAAACCCCAAACAACCAAACCAAATGCAATGTCAATCGCAATCCTCCTGGTTACTATTTCTTTCTTCTTGCTCCTTGGTAATGTTTCTTTTTTCTAATTGTTCCACACCCAGTAACCCCCTTGTGTCTCAGTGGCTTTACTGCCTTGTTTGGGGTGAATTTGATGAAAAGAAATATTATTATATATCTAAGAAGCTGGTCTGCCAACTTTTATCCCAGATTAAAGGAGACAGCTGTAATAACTCTTTTAACACACCCTACTAAACACTGCTTTTCACAGCTGAATTGTTTACAGAATGCATTTGGGATATGAAGACAATTTAGAAATTGCATGAGCTGAGCATCTAGTTTTCACTGGCATAAGTAGTTCAAGTATGTTAGAGAGGAAGTGAGAGATGATAAGAGGTGTGGTAGGGAGAGCAGAGGAATTTTTTGGATGAAGACCATCGTGTATCTCTAAAGACAATAATCATCACAGTTTAGAGTCGATGTGACAACTGTGCGTAAAATTATTCATGAAGATCTGAATATGTGCGGAGTTTGTTTCCAAGGTGTTCAGTGATGTACTGAAGGAAAACCGCATGGGCATCAAAACTGTCCCTCACCTTCCCTACAGTCCAGACCTTGCTCCCTGCAACTTTTGGAGGTTCTCTAAGCTAAAAGAGAACTTCAGGTGCAGTCATTTTGAAGACTTTGAGAAGATGAAAGAGGCTGCGACAAGGGTCCCGGACAACTCCGCTTTGGATGACTTTCAAGTGGTCTTTAAGAAGCAGCTAGGGGGCTTTGAAGTCAAAGGATCCTACTTTGAGTTTTGTACTTCTTTAAAATTAATGTCTCTCCTGAAAAAGACTGAAAACTTCTGCAATGCACCTTATAAACCATGAGTTTAAAATGCTAATCATCACTAAAATTCAAAGATTCTTCTGTAATTCTTCCTATTATTTTCTTAATAAAAAAAAAAAGATAAGCTTTGTAATTAGCAGTTAATAAATCTGCAGTTATCTCTCTTGGGTAGAGCTTTTTTTAAAATTTCTACTTAATTTGGAACTTTCCATAGATATATGCTTATAAGTAGAATTAACAAATTGAGTTCAAAATCTAGCTGAAATCATTCACTTTCACACAAATACCTTTGGAAAACCTATTTTCCCTGCAGCTAACCATTAAATAGCTAGACATACTCTCTACCTTTGGTTGGCAACCAGTTTATGAGAAAGACAATGAATTCAAAACTGGCTAGACAATGGACTAGCAAATCCACTCCATAAAAACATAGTTACAATAGTAACTTTGGCAGCAGCACTTAATGTGGTGAAGCGGTGGTCCTATTCTTCTGAGGGGTGTGTTTAGGGTTAATATAGCATAGCATAATGTATGGCTTTATTTTTGGAATCAGAGCATGTTAACAGTACAAAACTTGCACAACAATGTTTTGTTTTTGCTTTATGAAAAATCCAATCCTTATAATATAGATAATATACAAAACATGACTTAAGCATCTCACTGTGAAATCACAACTTTATATCTGATACCTATCAACATTTTCTTTTTTAGTTTAATTCACCCAATACAAAGGCCACACAAGATAGACGATTACTGAGTAAGATTTTTAATTTAATTCACCCAATACAAAGGCCACTCAAGATAGACGATTATTGAGCAAGATTTTAATTCACCCAATACAAAGGCCACTCAAGATAGACGATTATTGAGCAAGATTTTTAATTTAATTCACCCAATACAAAGGCCACTCAAGATAGACAATTACTGAGCGAAATTGTTGTAATGGATGGAGAAGGAGGAAGTAAGAAATGCATATTAGGAGGATATATAGGATAGATAATGGTTGACACTGGACTTAAAGAAGTTAAGATTGTAATGGTCTGGGATGCAACTTCTCAGGAGTTTGTTTCACAAAGTAACAGTTCTACAGAAGAAGCTGTCTGAATGGAACTTACCCATTGCCAAAAGGACACAAAAGGGGTGCAGTTGGTTTGCCACTGTGAGTAAGGCATCGCAGCTCCCAGCTGTGAAGGTCTAAGCTAAATGTGGGACTGAGGAATGTAACTCGTTAAAACATTTGCGATAGAGGAGTGAGATTGAATGACTGATTTGTTTAATGGCATGTCAAAATCTTATGGGTCATTTAATCTTGAAATTTAATTTTCTTGGGAGCTTTGAAGTAATAAAAATACGTTATTCTGCTTTCACAATTGAATACACAGTAGATTATTATTTAATTTAGCAGCATATCAACACCTCTATGAGTTATTTAATGCTGAAATCTAAATATTTTGAAAGCAATTGCATGCCTTCAACTACAGATAAAATGTAGTGTTGGTAATTCTACTATAAAATGTATTGCTGCTCATGTTACTATAAATATGTATTGTTGGTAATTTTTTATATAAAAACGTACTGCTGGGATTTTTACTATAAAACTGACCTAGAAGTCGCCCTTCTGGTGGAATTTTACACTAACTCCTACAGAGGGCTTTTGTGCCTTTGGCCTTTTACTTTTAGCATCCTATATAGGTAAAAGTTATGAGAATTTAGAAAATAATAAAATTATTTTATCTTTATTCAACTGCTTAATTCGGCATAACCTTTCTTCATATACGCAACTGATCTCTGTAGTTTGTTTACATTTATTCTTATTTTCTTTTAAAATCACATAAAGACATTAAGGAACCTGAACAATGTAATATTTTGAATATGTTAGAGTACATGTGCTAGAAAACGAAAAAGAAATCATATGAGCATCGTAAGTTTTAATTATGGTTTGATTAGATGATATCAGTTGCAATTGCAATTAAAAGTGAAATTAAAGTTAAATCTTTAATAAAGAATTTTTTTTAAACCTTTCACTTTGTTCAATATTTAAATTTAACTTAAAATGAGTTATTTATTATTGCACGTAACTACAGTAGTTACTACATGTTACTTCAGATTGTTTATGAATTGCTGAAATCGGAAAAACAGAGGGACAGACACATATACACTACACTTTATTTATATAGAAGGTATTTTCATAGTGCTTTGTTTTTGTTTGGAGGCTCACTATTTGCCCATAACTGGGACCCTAACAGGTGCTACTACCCCAGATCGTGGTGAATCTGGGAACAACAGCAATTAAGAGGCGGTTTCATGCTCCTCAAAACCTCCAATCCCCCAAACAGTAGCCTTGTTACGAAATATAGTTTATCATCTGATCCAGGATTATGAGAAGCTAGCAAGGTTTCATCTGCAGGGTAAAGGTTGCAGGGTGGAAAATAATTCATCACCCACAAGGCCGTGTAAGCTCTTCTGGTCAGCGAGGACTGGCAGCATTCTTGATCTGATTTGGCTCTTCGCAAAATAGAGCATTAGATAGAGATTTTCCTGGAGTGATACAAGAAACCAACCATTCTTAGCAATGACCTACAGATATAAAGCACAAATACGTTATTCTTGACTAATGACTTTGAAGGCTGAATTTTTTGAAGATGTTATTTTAGAATGGCACCACTTAGGGTTGATTACACAAGCTTAAAGTCAGTCTATATTTCTGAGATGAGATATTATGTACAGTATTTACATTAGTCGGACTATTGTCCTCATCTCTGTCGCCATTTTTGTCACAACGTTTCGGCCGTTGTACGCTCCGGCCTTCTTCAGGTGGTTGGAATTTCAGAACCGAACCCTTTATTTCGATCACTGGAACTAGAACAGTCTACCCCAGTGATCGAAATAAAGGGTTCGGTTCGAAATTCCAACCACCTGAAGAAGGCCGGAGCGTACAACAGCCGAAACGTTGTGACAAAAATGGCGACAAAGATGAGGACAATAGTCCGACTAAAGCTTAAAGTCATTCATCCGAAACGAAACAAATTCTGATAGTAATAAATATATTACCTGAAATGAAAGTAAATATGGAAGAATTTAGAATCTTGTACAGTGTTTTTTAACCCGAGATGTGCAGACCCCCAAGTAGTGCATAAAGCAGTACTAGGGGTGCAAGAAAATGATACCAAATTCCTCTTTTTTCCTCTTTTATGTTTTGGGACATGAATGCATCATTGTCATCATTCCCATGGCTGAGTGTGATCCTAGGGTCCATGTGCAGCTGAGCACCAAACCAGTTCCTGCACATATCTGGGCTGCATGCCAATGCCTGCGTCTCTGCAAATGATCTTCCAATCCACTGACTATATGGGTCAGTCCGTTCTTTCTTCCTCGGTCTGCCACTTCTTCTGTTGCCTAAGGTGGAACCTTGTTGGATGGCAGTGGAAGAATTGTTGGCTCTTCGGATGTGCCTATATCATTTCAACGTTTTCTCTGTGACATTGGATATGAGGTCTTCCAATGGGCTTGTTTCTTGTCTGATGGCGTTTGGCTCTGTGTTATTTGTGAGGTGGTCTACATGAGTTATCTTACCTTATTTTGCTTTTCAAGAGCAAGTGAGATGTACCCTGGTGTGGGGTAAAGTTAACAAGGTCAGTTGGGTTGATCATTACAACTGAGTGGGAAAGGCATGAATCCATCTCTTCTCTCCACCTGCTATGGGTTAAATATTAGGTTAGATTAGCCTCTCTAGCCTTGGATTGTAACCAGTCTAACAGAAGAACTGCTCTGGATTCAAGGCAATGAGAATCTACTCTTTCTCAAGAAGTCATGCCAATTTATAAATTCATGAAAGAGAAATGACAGAAAGGTTTAAATAATAGCAAGAAGAGAAGTTTCAGTTACTACAGTCAAGTGTTAGCAGCATGCAGATTAGGTTTAAGCTCAAAGTTCTAGACTCAGGATTGTCCCATAAGACAATAGTCTAGTTGATTAGTATTGGCTTGAGAATTGTGTCGCTATAGTAATTACACTAGTATTAACCTGTGAAAATTTCTTGTTTTTCCTATTTTAATATTCTGATGAATCTTAATTAAGTTTATGACTAAGTAAGCTCATAGCAAGTTCTATGACAATAAAATATCAGTAGAAATTCCCTTATCACATCGTTAAATATTTGAGCTAAGCAACTTTATCCAAATATTACAATAACAATCATAAATATGAATATTTTAAGAAGTAAGGGGGTACAAATGAAAAGGTTTGAAATTAACAGCTTTTCCATTTCATTGAAACACTTCTATCTTCACTTTTTTTCATTTTCTCAAAGAAACCAAGTCTTTTTCCCTCTTTCCATATGATCAAAATGGAATAGTCCATTATTTATAAGGTATTGGCAGGGGGTAACGGTCGCGCAAACTAATGAAGCTAGGGACAAGCACAATTAGAACAAAATTGTTATACAATTTAATTCCTGGTCCAGATAGTGCAGACTTAAACTCAGTGGGAACAGGGTGAGCAATAACTGAGCACTATGGTATCAGAACAAGATGAAGTATCCCTAGACATGGACAGCAGAAAGAGAAGAATCTACTCTCATAGATTAAATAAATAGTTCAGTTTGAATTGCTTGAAGGTTCCCCAGATGGACAATCACCTGATGAAGGCCAGCCGAAATGTCAGGATAATAGCAACAAAGATGGGGACAATATTCCAAATGTAAATAATGACAATTCACAGACAATAATGAAAAAGGAGCCTCTGGAGAGCGCTACGAAAACCCTACATCCTGAAAGGACATGATGTTAAAATTAAAATATCTTGAAAATTGTACCAATATTGTTTGATTAGTGTCAATTTTATTTTGAAAACATTACATCATAGAATATGGCTTCATGCATCAGTGAAACCAGGTCCCCCTTGCCGCACATATATTACTGGCAACTTTTTGGCTTGATGCTAGATTTTTTTAAAATTGATTTTCCCACCCCATGCTAGACAGTAAAGCTACTAAGATACAAGGGGTTACTGGGTGTTGAAGAATTATAAACAGAAACCTTACTCTTTTGTTCCCGCTCATTAGTAATCAAAAGAACAGTAGATAGCGATTGACATTGCATTTAAATTCTTTTGGGGATTAAACATGGCTGGAAAGCATGGAGCTGGAAGAGAGTTCCACAAGGGAGAAGTGCAATAGAAGAAACTATTAACATAGAACTTATGGTTGCATCAAGTCAGCTTTACTATAAATTGATGAGATTCGAGCAACAGTTTAGTACTGCGCTTAAATTTATAAAGTCTGGGTGCCATAGTGAAGATCTCATCTGAACAATTACCATGGAATTGAAGTAGTTATAAAAAAGGCTGAGGGAGGCAACCATATAGTGGTTGGAAAGTGACTGAAGCCAAGATGCCAGATCAGGACCAATAATAATGTTGATTCTTTTTTTGATTTTATAAGATCACAGATATATAAATACACATATACTTATTTTTGGTGTGTAACTTAAGTTTTGTTGGTTACCCAACATGTTGGGCTTGTGCCTGACGAGTTGGGTAAGCAACGAAACTTAAGTCACGCACCAAATATAGGTATACATGTATTTATTAATATATATTTCCTAGCTCTGTCTAAGCACATCAAACAATAAAATGTCTATACCTCTTGGCAAATTTGGAAATCATTTATTTGCTTACCAGTGTATGCACACCAGCAAGTACATATACAGTTGCTAATACCTAGTTATTTCATTTACCTCTCTCTCTCTATATATATATATATAAATATATATACATATATATATATATATATATATATATATATTTTTTTTCTTTTCAGCACTCTCACTCATAATACAAAGAGACAATTATACACAAATGTTGACTGTGGCGGTGGGCATCTGGTGAGTTTGGGGATGTTCGATTGCCTAAGGAAACATTCGATGGGAAACTGAAAAGCAGTAAGCAAGACAAGCCCATGAAATGTTTCAAAGATTCTTTATTGAATTGTGATATATGTGTGATGTTGACAACATTGAAGACATAACAGATAAACGTGGAGTACCTGTGAAGGTGTAACAGATAAACGTGAAGTACAGTGAAGGCATAACAGCTAAACAGAGTACAGTGAAGGAATAATGCATATAACATTTGAGGAGACAATCGGAAGGTAAATTATATCAATCAAGTATATATTATATTTTATATTTGCTTATGTTTTAAATTTTTCTATTATATTTAACATTTCTGCATATATTTAATATTTCTGCATATATTTTATATTTCTGCACATATTTAACATTTCTGCATATATTTTATATTTCTGCATATATTTAACATTTCTGCATATATTTTATATTTTTGTATATATAAAAAAAATTTACATTTTTATTCTGTATATTTTATAATTTATATATGTTTTAAAATGATAAATTTTTATTTATTATTTGTATTTGTGTGCATATGTTATATTTCTATGTTTTTTTTTACTTGTTTATATTATATTTTATATGTATTATTATATTTTATATTTCTGTATAAAATGTATTTCAGATTTCTTTGTTATATTTATTATTTTTATATTATATTTTATATTTCTTCATATATTTTATACTTTTTGATTATTATATTCACTCTTATTTTGTACAAGCTAAACCATAGTTACATTCCTGATCGGACCCCGAACTACCACAAGTTATGATGAATGGATGTCCCCTTAGGGAGGCTCCATACCTTGAGAGACTACCGGGCCTTAAACTCACCCACTGATCTCAAATGGAACTCATACATACAACCCATCACTAAAGATGCAGGAAAAATGTTCAGATCCACATACCATTCCAGTAAGTACCTGATTCCTCATGCTATTCTCAACCTTTACAAGTGTTAGATTTGGCCTAAAATGGAGAACTGTTCTCATATTTGGGTAGGAGCTACCCAGTCTTCACTTTCCAGGCTTGATAGAGTCTAAAAACCATCTCCAAGTCCTTGTGGGTGATAAATTATTTTCCACCCTCCAATCTCTCATTTCACAGGAAGGGGAGGTGGGAAGCCTCTCACTGCTCTATCGCTATTTCCATGGAAAATAATTAGATAAACTGCATTCCTTGGTTCCACCAGTCATAACCTTCATGGCTAGGATCTGCCATACCACTTACAAGTAGCAAACCACCCACATTCCCTCCATATTCCATTGCTGGAATATTGCAAGAGGATGCTTCCCCGATCGCTACAATCTTAATCTATTCAAGGCTAAGGTTAACCGTTATCTTCCATAGTAGCAAACCACCCACATTCCCTCCGTATTCCATCAGTGAGAAGAAAGTTCTACTCTAACAGCTTCTTCCCAAGAACCACTGCTCTATGGAACCGACTCCCAAGAGGATGCTTCCCTGATCACTACAATCTTAATCTATTCAAGGCTAAGGTTAACCATAATCTTCCATAGTAGCAAACCACCCACATTCCCTCCGTATTCCATCAGTGAGAAGAAAGTTCTACTCTAACAGCTTCTTCCCGAGAACCACTGCTCTATGGAACCAACTCCCAAGAGGATGCTTCCCCGATCACTACAATCTTAATCTATTCAAGGCTAAGGTTAACCATAATCTTCCATAGTAGCAAACCACCCACATTCCCTCCGTATTCCATCAGTGAGAAGAAAGTTCTACTCTAACAGCTTCTTCCCGAGAACCACTGCTCTATGGAACCAACTCCCAAGAGGATGCTTCCCCGATCACTACAATCTTAATCTATTCAAGGCTAAGGTTAACCATAATCTTCCATAGTAGCAAACCACCCACATTCCCTCCGTATTCCATCGGTGAGAAGAAAGTTCTACTCTAACAGCTTCTTCCCGAGAACCACTGCTCTATGGAACCGACTCCCAAGAGGATGCTTCCCTGATCACTACAATCTTAATCTATTCAAGGCTAAGGTTAACCATAATCTTCCATAGTAGCAAACCACCCACATTCCCTCCGTATTCCATCAGTGAGAAGAAAGTTCTACTCTAACAGCTTCTTCCCGAGAACCACTGCTCTATGGAACCGACTCCCAAGAGGATGCTTCCCCGATCACTACAATCTTAATCTGTTCAAGGCTAAGGTTAACCATAATCTTCCATAGTAGCAAACCACCCACATTCCCTCCGTATTCCATCGGTGAGAAGAAAGTTCTACTCTAACAGCTTCTTCCCGAGAACCACTGCTCTATGGAACTGACTCCCAAGAGGATGCTTCCCCGATCACTACAATCTTAATCTGTTCAAGGCTAAGGTTAACTATTATCTTTCCCTTCTATCTACATAAACTGCCTCTTACTGTAATACTCTCTACTTTGAGTGGCTCCTGTGCCTTGTACAAGGTGAACCTCACTGTAAAGAAAAAAATCCCAACCTTATGAACATTTCTCTTAATAATAATTTTAAAATAATTCAGCAGACAATCTTATTTTATATTTGGTGATTGCCTTACTTCATTTCCGTCATTTAATACCATTTGTCTGAAAAAAAATGGTGCTTTTATCGCATCACCATTGCTTACCAACCTTTTGTCTGGGAAGATGAATTACATTTCACCTCTCAGTTGTGTCTCGTTCTGCAAACAAAACACAACTGAAAATATTATTCAGAAGTGCCCAAAGAGGGGGAATGGGTAGTAACGCCAGCGGCTGATTGAGCGGGGGGGCTATTTTGGGACCTGGTTCAGGTGCATGCGCTCAACCCCACCCCATTAAAATGACCTTGTGTCACATTCTGCCAGCGTGGTGTGTCAAGAAAATACAATGGTCTTTTGGCTGAGACCAAAGTGTAGTATCTGTTCTTATCAGCTCAATCTGATTCTCCCTCTCCCCACTTCTATCTTCCCTTCTTTCTTTGATTTTCTCACTGTAACCAAGTAGCATTTTTCCCCACTTTCCATTCCATCAAAACAGAATAATCCATTATTTATAATTGGCAGGACGTAACGGTCGTGCAAACTAACAAAGGGAGACAAGCACAGTTATAATAGGATTAAATCTTATATTTTTGTTTATTTTATTTAACATTTTTCATTTATATTTTATTATTCTTTATATTACATTTTATATATTTTATATTTCTTTCTATTGTGTTTTGTGGGTGTGTAGATGGCGTAGCAGTTGTAGCTTAAAACAAAAAATCATTGAACTCAGTTCAAATTCCAATAGAGTTCATTAAATTGCTTTTGCACAAATGCCCTTGGGAAAGGTATGAATGCATCTCTTCTCCCTCCAGCTATGGGTTAAATAGTGTAGACTGGGCTCTCTAATTATGGTTGGCAACCAGTCTAGGAAAAGGATGACTCTGAACTCAAAACCATATGTAGCTCGGGCATAACACATACTATGCAACCATTGAAAAGATTACAGAGTTCACAATAACTTAACTGTGGTCAACCTATGAATACGTTGAGGTATTATTATTTCTTTATTTTTTTATATTATACTATACATTTTTATATTATGATTTAGAATTTTATATTATTATATTTGATAGTTTTTTTATTATGCTTTATGTTTCTTTATTTTATATGTGATATTTCAGAATATTACAACTAGAGCCGCCTTTTCCCTGGGGATAACATCTCAAGATGATTTTTCTCGAAAAAGTAATGCAAAAAAGAAAAGAATTCAGAAAGAAAAAGCCATAGAGAACCCGAGTAATTGACTTGAAATAATAAAAAATAGAATTTAAAAAAAACATTACAATTTGAATGGAAATTAAATAAAATCAATAAACTCTCATGTTTCAAATTGTTTGCTTCCAATTCTGCTTTCTGGGGAAGACAAGTCACATTTGGGGTTTCTGTCAATTTGACTTCTCAATATAAGCAATTACAAGTTCACTCAAAGGTTATATATACATATAATTGTTACAGTAACAACTAAATAAATACATGGAATTACATAGTCAATGCATTTTTGCCTTTATAATTTCAAAAATAATTTTTAAGTATATCATCATCTAGCACTAAAAAGTGAAATTAAGGTGTACAGACTGAGATAGATGGATAGATATGAACAGACTGACATGAATAGACAGACATACATAGACATGAATAGACTGAGATAGATAATGAATAGATAGATAATGAAGAGACCGAGATAGATAATGGAGAGACCGAGATAGATAATGAAGACACCGAGATAGATAATGAAGACACCGAGATAGATAATGGAGAGACCGAGATAGATAATGAAGACACCAAGATAGATAGATAATGAAGAGACCGAGATAGATAGATAATGAAGACATCGAGATAGATAGATAATGGAGAGACCGAGATAGATAGATAATGAAGAGACCGAGATAGATAGATAGATAGATAGATAATGAAGAGACCGAGATAGATAGATAGATAGATGCAGAGACCGAGATAGATAGATAGATAGATAGATAGATGCAGAGAGTATGTGGATGAATTGAATGATCTTAAATGCTCAGACAGTATCACCAAATTTTTAAAAAAATGGATACCCTCTCCCAATAGTCAACAAGTAAGATAAAGAATTATATAAATATATACACGCATATATTGTTTGAACTTTGGTGTATTCAGCGGGGAAAAGTGCTAAATATTGTGAGTAGTGTGTTTATGGGTATAAACAGTGCAGGCATAGAAATCAACACTGCATGGTGACTGCCAGTTTCACCCCTTTAGCAATTATCAAACAATGTGTTGCTCTGCTTTGTGTAGATTCATGGAGAATTATCAAACTTGACCTGACATCTCAGCTATTGATATATATATATATATATATATATATATATATATATATATATATATATATATATAGTATATTTATTTTCAGCTATGGCTCAAATATTTGAGAAATCTTATTTAAGAAAAATATACATGCTCCAGTGTATAATTAGTATCTGCTAAAAATATTTAAAATGATAAATACATATACATATATATATACACACAGGTAAAATGAGAACAAATAGAATATAATTACACTGTTCGTAATGCTTAATTTAAAAGAGCGCTCAGTACAGAATAGAACTAAATATTATTTATTTTAGGATATTAAAACAAAAACATGTTAAGAATCACTACACAATGGCAATCATATTTCAACACTACAAATGTGTCTCCTCAGGCAATGATGAAGTACTGGCAAGTGAATGATTATTTTAATTTCAAAAAGCAGAATACTTCCTCTATTTTCTCGAGAGAAAAAAAAAAACAGAATTAAAAATAGTCTTGTGAGCTTTACCATGATTAACCAATCGAATGTGACATATGCTAAATTCAAACGCAACAAAAAAAAACATTTTTAATTAGGTCATCACACAAAGTTGTCAGCATGTAAATCCTAGACATACAAATGTTCACATTATTTCATAAGATGTATGGAAGTCTGACATTCAACTTCCCTAAGAAGTAAAAGTGAAAGGGGTAGGGAGGTAATTTAACATAATGCTAACTAGTTATATGCTAGTTCAGCTTCTTACATAAAATTTTGTAGTTGATAAATAAAAGGCCCCTTTAAGAAACTGGTAAATGACTTAACCATTTGAAAAAAAACCCCCAAAAAACGGACCATAAATACAAAGCTATGAGGGGGTACCCAAAAGTAACTGGAATCGTTTTCTGTGTGACAAGCCCATAGTAGTTCAGGCTTCCACCGCTAGATGTCACTTGAGGCAACCCTCAGGCATCAGTATGCTAACTGGTGTTATCATGGGAAGACGTACAGCTATATGGTTCATACTTGTTTTGAAGTGCTTCATGCCTTATCGTCTATTTTTACCAAGGCTGAAAGGAAGGAGCAGCATGCCTCAAGTGACATCTAGCGGTGGAAGCCTGAACTACTATGGGCTTGTCACGTATTCATAGGTTGACCACATTTTTTTGCTGGGGAAAACAGCAGCTGAAACAGTTGTCATGCTCAAAATGGTTTACAAAGATGCTGCCATGAGTAAAACACAAGTTTATGAGTGGTTTGCACACTTCAGGAATGGTCAATTGTCGCTGGAAGACCAGCCTCGTTCAGGGCGACCTTCGACCTCCCGAAAAGTTGAAAGTATCATGAAAATTCATGAAATGATCTTGGAAGACCATCGCCAAACAATTGACGACTGGTGTATTCTGGAGTTCATGCCAATGAATTTTGACTGAGGAATTGAGAATGAAAAGAGTTGCAACGAAAATGGTGCCTCGTTTGCTCACGGATGATCCAAAGCAGTCACCAATGGATGCCTGTTGTAAACTGAAAGAACAGTTGGAAGTTGATCTAGACCTTTTTACGAAGGTCATCACTGGTGACGAAAGCTGGTGCTATGGCTGCAACCTGGAAACGAAGCAGCAATCAAGTCAGTGGAAGCATCCAACATCACCACAACCCAAAAAAGCCTGTCAAGTGAAGTCCAATGTCAAGATGATGCTGATTTGTTTCTTTGATGTGAAAGAAATTCTCCACAAAGAATTTGTTCCTCCTGGTCAAACTGTTAACCAGGCTTTTTACTTGGAAGTCCTGAAGCGTTTGCGAGACAAGGTGAGACAAAAATGCCCTGACCTGTGGCAAAGTGGAGGGTTGTGGTTGCATCAGTGCACACCGCCTTGAGTGTGAGACAGTTTCTAAGAATGGCATGACCCCACCCTCCCTATTCACCCAATCTTGCCCCCTGCGACTTTTCTTTGTTCCCCCTGAATGAAGAAAGTCCTCAAAGGAAAACATTTTGCAGATGCAGAAGAGGTTAAGAAGAAAACGACGGAGTCATTAAAAAACATAACTTCACAAGAGTTGCAGGACTGCTTTGAAGAGTGGAAAATACGTCTGAACTGGAGCATTGCTTCAGATGGAGAATACTTTGAAGGTGATAAGAATATAAACATGCCACAATAAATGAATAAAATTATATGACACAATTCCCGTTACTTTTTGGTCTCCCCTCGTACTTTGGCAAATTAATATGCAACTGTTAAGTAAAGAGCATATAAGATGTTAATAATACTAACTAATCAATGCAAGATGTTAATAATACTAACCAAACATCAATAAAAAGAAATATTAAATTAAAATGAATCTTACAAATAGAATAGTAAGCCATATAAGGTGCACTGCAGTTCATCTACTGATTATAATTATAAGAAAAAGTATTATCAAATTTACAGTTTAAACATATTGAAAGATAAAAGGTAGACCATGCCTACAATTTACAGTCAATTCACTTCTTTGGTTTCATAAGGAGTTTTTTTGAGAAAATCTGATAATTTCTAATTTATGGCACACTATGTGCACTAACTCTCTGTATTCAATTCTTCCAAAAAAGTAATTGATTCTGC
>OZ038498.1:103306076-103431076 GCA_964036315.1 Acanthosepion esculentum | reverse complement strand
TTTGAATGTAATCAGAGAGAAAAGAAGCAGAATATATAAAGAAATTGACTAAAGACATGAAAGCAACCAAATTACTACCTTTTAAGTAAACATCCCAATGAGAAATGTGTAAGTTAGATGAAGAAATACATGAAAACTGATATCTCAACATTAATATTCATTGATGTGTATAGAGCTACATTGGATGAACTTGATAGCTGAGCTGGAGTTTGGGTCCTTCATAGAAATTATCAACTAACATATAAGATAACAGTAGAAGGCGGAGTAATTTGATGGGATTGTATTGCTGGCTGTAAAATTATAGACTGTATATTATTTTGCATAAATTTTAACGGGCTACAGCCAAGAAACTTTATACAGTACGTTTGTGCAAGATGCTGCTGCCCCTTTACATGCTAATTATTGCCTACCTGAACTAAAAAGATTTTAAAGACAAAAGAATTAATGGAATGACCAGTAACATATCCAGATATTAATTCAATAAAAAAAAATTGTGGTCAACATTAAAAGTGATGTATATGAAAAAGAAAAAAAACATATTCAAAGAAAATTCTGATAAGCAATAAAAAGCATTGCAAGAAACTATAGAAAAATTAACTAAATTAATTAATCAAAGACTGAAGTTTATAGAATTTCATATTAACATGTAAAATAATAATTTACTAGAAATTTTCTTAGTACTGCTGCTGTTGAAGCCTTGCTGTCAAATCCCTTTCTTTATTAATGGCTTCCATATCATATTTATTTCTACTAAAAAGACCTATGAAAATTTCAGTTTTCTTATTTGAATTTTCTGATACATCTTAATTCTTCAGTTTATGACTGAATAAGCTTGTGGCGAATTCTACGACAATAAAATACCTGTAGAAATTCCTCGATTGCATTGTATATATTTGAGCTTAACAACTTTAACAAAATATTGCAATAACAATTATAAATATGAATTCTGGTCATTATTTTAAGAAGTAAGGGGGTACAAATGAAAAGATTTGAAATTGATAACTTTTCCATTTCACCAGAATGACTGTTAAATACTTCTAACTTCCCTTTTTACTTTTTTTTTTTCATCTTCTCACTGAAAGCAAGTAGTGTCGGTAATAAGTGTTATCTTTTCAACACAATCAAATCAGAATAGTCCATTATTTATGAGGTATTGGCAGGGCGTAATGGCCGTGTGAACTAACAAATGGTGGGACAAGAATGATTATAACAGGATTCATGAATATAGCATATGCTTATATCTTTTGGATTCATTTATAAAGAAAAATTATTATTAATATTTTTAATGAGAATTGAGATTGTCAGCTATACACACATATATAGTCTATTGCTTAAATGAATATTGGTTAATTTAGTGACAAAATAATGTAAGTTTTAAGACAGATATCACAAAAAATAACGGAATAGTAGATACAAGACCAGCATTCACTAAAGTCAAGAAGATAACAATAAGTCGAGTATACACGCAATTGAAAAATGTAATGGGCAAGTAGCCAAGTGGTTAGAAGATTCGCTTTCTGGCCATGAGAGCCAGGTTCGAATCTCACCATGATCAATTTGTCAGGAAGGTGACTTCTTGATGTTATTGTCTGGTAGAGGTTTTCCCAGCATCTAGAACCTTTGGAAAGTGTGTAAAAACTATACCACAGTTTGAACCAAGCCTTATGAGTGAAATTGGGTAGAAGGAACTATTTCGGGAACCATCAATCGTTGATATAGCACAAAGTTACAAGTCATCATGACTGAGGGTTTGAACTTACTGGCCTTGTTCAGACTGTTCATCACGCCAGATAATGTGCTCTCTCCCAGAAACTGTAACTAAGGTCTGCTCAGCATAGTTGCAGTATAAACCACAAGTGGGCTCTGCAGGTGTTGAACAAACACAAATGTGCCTGAGCGAGCATCTGCAATAGGGATTGGCTACTCAGATACAAGCTGCCAGCCATTACTTAGTTACACTAGTCAAAATTTATACTAGTGTCAAGATGTCAATGTATTTAATTATCCACCCATAAGATGGGCCCCCTCTTGGTGGGGAGTAGTCTTACCCCTCTGCAGTGAATGCAGTTTGCATATTTGAAGACCTAATGACTAAGAAACATTAATTAAACTGACCTTAATTTTACAGTTTAAAAAATATTATGTATTTCAACTAAGATGCATGTATCCATTAAAATAACATTTATAGTAATAAAAAGTATTGTTAGATTAATAAAAAAATCCATCAACTGCTTAAAAAAAATACTTTTTTGACATTTCAAGAATGAAAATATATAGACTTGAAAGAGATAGTTGTTTCTTCAGTAAGTAATTAAACCTTGCTTCTGTTGTATACCCCCGCCCACTTTTTGGGGGAGATCTTAGCCACTGTGCCAAATAAGCAAAATGTATACTCTTCCTTGTTGGAAGTGGGTGATGGTTGATGGTCTTGAGGTGATCATAATAAAGATGTCTTCCTCTCTTTCTTTTCTCGGACGAGTGATCACTTGTTGATTTGTTTGGAGGTAAAAGGAGAACTTTAACAAAAGGGGATTTTTAATTTATTTATTTTATTAAACATGTCAACGTGTCCACTAGCCAGTGGGGTCATTCTGTCCTCGTCCCCCCCCCACCAATGTGGAGAAAGTTCCCCGAGACATGAAATAACCATGTCTAATGTGTATGAAGTGTAAAAACTTAACTTCACAAAATGACTTTCTATCTCTCTAACATTCCCGAGCTAGTTTTAACCAATCAAAAACGATTTTATCTGTTTTGTCTACCATCTGACCTTAAAGGTCAGCCTCAGATAATAGGAGTGCCCACTCAATTGCATGTACCCGCTAAAAATAACATTTATAATAAGAAATATTAATATAAGTAAATCCAGAAAGTTTTACCAATATTATTTGGTTAATACCAGTTTTACCAATATTGCTTGGTTAATACCAATTTTATTGTAAATTGACTTTCATAATAAAAGTAGTCCTGGATATGATGATAAACTACATCTGGCAGCAAAGCCCCTAATCGATGGGAAGTTTTGATGACCTGGGGTGGTAGCACCTGTTAGGGTCCCAGCTACGGGCAAATAGGGAATCCCCAAACAAAAACAAAACACTATCAAAGTTTCCAAATATCAGGAAGACATTTTTATAATTAAAAAAATTATCAACAATACATTTTAAAGCAAAATGACTACCAATAAATTTTATCTGTAGTTAAAGCCATAAAATTCTGTTCAAAATATTTAGATATCGGCAGTAAATAAGCCCATAGTGGTTGATATGCCACTAAACAAAACCAACCAACATGAAAGGACTCTCTCATGAAATGAATCCATATAATATCCTACAATTTCTTAATGGAATCAAATTGTATTTCAAAATATAACTTCAACAAAACAATAATATAAAACACACAATGCAATGTTCCTTAGCAATGTTCCTGTTTCTAACTCTTCTACACCCAGTGACCCCTTTGCATCTTGGTGGCTTTACTGCCTTGCTTGGGGTGAACTCTATTAAGGAAAAAAAAAAGTATCACCATCTCTATTAATTATATCCACACAAACATGTATATGCACAAAAGCTGAGAATTATCTACCATGTATTCAATTGTGAAAGCAGAATAACAAAGATCATATTTTTCTTACTTCAAAGCTCCCAAGAAAATTACATTTCAGCATTAAGTGACCCATAAGGTGTTGATATGCCATTAAACAAATGAATCAAATCAAATGATGTTAAAATCTGACATAGCATATTTATTAAACATTTATTAGATGTGTATGTACGTTTTCACTGAAAGTGTCTTTTTCAAACACGGACAGATAACACATCTAAAAGATAATGTTCAAAAACCATCTACAGACGTGTTTATATATTTTGATCTTGATTCTGTTTATGATCTTCTGAGTTTGAAATAAGTCCAAATGTCAACTTCTACGTCTGATAGAGGTGTTAGCCACCCCTCGGGTACTTCAAGGTACCTCAGTTTCTTAGTTACTACATTAAAAACAAATAAAATATTTGTTTGAAAATGAAACGTTTTTCTCAAAATAATTGGTGGGGAAAAGATGAAAATATAAATCAATTAATGAAAGTTTTGGTGGGATTTTAGAAGGTTCTATATTGTACAAACAAAAATTCTTCCCCAAATCTTTATGTAAAGAATATGATAAAACAGAAAATTTTTTTATAAATTCTAAATAATAATATGGCATTAGTATATATTATAGAAATGTAACAACAAAAAGCAAACAAAACAGAGAAAATGCGTGATGTTGTGCCAACACGGGACAAGGCAAGTGAATAAAAAAAGAGGCAAGCTTATGAATGAACTGGCTGGGTGGTTAGCAGACAGGTCTTGGCTAAGGACTGACAAACATTCAAACGAGTGCTTGGACAAGAGACTGCAAGCTATGGAAGGAAAAGACGCTTACTTTCTTTCGAGTTGCACTGAGGAATTCCTTGTGCATGTCGGACCGCAAATAGCGGCTGTAGCTGTCACTCTTCATCAGTTTGAAGATGTGATTCTGAAAGTAAAAAGGTAGAATTATGAATGCCAAGTATCCAAATATACATTTCTGTTTCTTGGAATGGTTATGAAAGTTTTTAAGAAAATAAAATCCAAATATTTTTTGTAACCAACATGCCATAAATATATGATTTCCTCACACATAGCTAACTTGCTTGATAATGATCACATTTTCACAATTACTGCTTCCCAAAAGATATCCTGTCCTGGGTATGACAATAAACTACATCCGCATCCTGGGTAAGACAATAAACTACGTCCAACAGCAAAGCCTCTGATCAGGAAGTTTTGAGGAGTGTGGAACCACCTCTTAATTATTGGTGTTCTCAGGTCCACTCTGACCCAGGGTAGTAGCACATGTTAGGGCTCTAGCTACGGGCAAGTAGTTTACCCCCAAACTGGGATCAAAACACTACGAAAGTGTTAAAATAGGTTTTAATACCAGAAATACTTTGTAATGGATGTTGTGTATCACAGAAAACTGACTACATTGGCAGCCCTGAGACAAGAAAATAAAAATGTATGTGCAGCAATCCCATTGGACACCTTGGCCAATGTTACCCCAGCAGTAGTTTGACATACCAATAAATGTCTGGAAGCTAAAGACCACCATTCTGAGCATCTCGTATAAGTCCAAAGGTAACTTGTATTAATCTTGTGACATCTGAATAAATTTAGTATTACAATATCTATACAAGTTTTTTCTTTGCAGTATTCATTTTATTGGTTGACTCTGTATAGACACACGTATATTTAGATTTTGGTTTGTGCTGCCTGATGATCATATTGCAAGAAACTCAGAGTAGCAATTTGTACCAAGTCTCTTTTGTGGGATATTGTTGGTTAGCGTTACTGTTCTCTTTTAATTGTTTGGATTTAGACATTGAGCACTTTTTGTATTATTGTCTTCCACCCTTTTTTCCTTTCCTTTTTTCTGTTAGTTTCTTTGTTAGTTCTTGGTTTCTCTTTACATTTTCTTTTGTCATTTCAAATTTTCCATTTGTGTTGTTAGGGGTGCATTTGTAAGCTTTACCAATACAAAAATATATGAATATTTACATATGCTCTATCTCTGATATTGAGCACTTTACCCTATAAATATAGCACACCTAAAAGCTATATTTTTTCACACACACACATATATATATCTTTGACACTGTTCCTGTGTACGCTTTACTTGCTAAGGATAGTTTTCCCTTTTTTCAAAGTAGTTTCATTGTTTGTGTGAGGCTGACTATGTAGGATGAAACAATTAATGCTTTGAGACACAGATTGCACATGTGCTTGCTATTATTAGAAGAGGTGTTTCAGTGTTTCAAACAGCAGCACACACTTGACTTAAATAGCTTATGAGTCAGCTACCAGACAGCCTTTGATAGATAACCCAGGATGTGCTGTCAATTATTTAGATTTTTTCTTTATTCTTTTTCCTTCAGGAGTTGGTTATCTTGTTTAGTTTAAGGTACTAGCTATGTCTAAAGTATGTTACATTATCAGAATTGTATATAGAGTATATAAATTAATTTTGGATTTATTGTTTTAGGCTTGTGCTGTTTTCTTTATTTTCCATGATATTTTTGGTGATTTGCTTTTTGTTTTTAATTCCCCATATATGTTTAGAAAGCATTGTGCTGTTCCCATATTTACTATTTGTAAAGGATTTTGTTTGCGTACATAATTTCTCAGGTTCCAGGGTCCTTCAGTTACTCATATGTATATTCTTTCTTTGTTATCTGCTGATTTTACAGAGGCTTGAAATATTGTTTTACAAGCAATTGCCATTTAAAGGGCATTCGTTTTTTACTCTGCAGTTCGAGGTGTGTTTGATTTGCGCAGGTGATTTGTTGGTTATTTTTCTGTTGCACTTTTTTATTTTGTGTCATGTTCCCGGTGCAGCTGTAGCTGATTTCTACTGTATTCCTGTTGAATATCTTGCAGAGCATGCTTGGTGATGGGGAGTGTTTTAGTATACATTTCCACTATTTGTTTTTACTGTATTTTTATTGTACAGTGGATTATTTCATATTTTATTTCTTTTCCTGTTGGCTTTGTTTTGTGCTGTGTGGTCTATATGTGGGTGTTGCCAAAAATCCATTATCTTTTAGGGCTGTTTCATAATCTTTTTTGGCTTCATTGAAGATGGTCTTTTTGGGAGAATTGTTAGATAATTGATTGTCGGATCTGCTTAATTATTGTTGGTGAGTGGTTGGAAGATGGTTGCATCTAAAGTGGTTTGTCGTTGGGTTTTCAATATTGTTGGTATTTACCTTTTCTTAGGTTGAGTGTGACATCTGGGAAATCTAATTCTTTTAAGTTTGTTTTTTATGTCTGCATTGAGTCCCATATTTAAAAAAAAAATTTATGATTTTTTTTCTGGTCTTAAATCGCATTATGAGCCCATCATCCATGAAGAGGCCTATATCATTTTTATCGATTATTTTACTTACTTTTTGGTACAATGTAGAATGTGCTGCCACTGGGTTGGAATCTATGAGACTAGGCATCCCTCAATAATTTTTTGCATTTGGTCTTCAGACAGAAACAAAATTGAGAGATAAAATGTAATTTGTCTGTCCAAAGGCAGATACTACACTTTGATCAGAGCCTGAAGGACAGTGAATGAAAAAAATCATAACTTGGGTAGTAGCACTGGCTGTTCAGTCAATGAATGCTGAAGGTTTCCTTATAAGGAAATAGCTAATGTTGTCATTACCATTAAAGATGAGGAAAAAAGATGCTACACTTTGATCCCAACTCAACCAGCAGGGAATGAAGCAAAGTTTAATTCAAGTAACAATGGTTTCCACATAAGAAAATGACTAATATTACCATTATACTGAAGATAGTAAAATGTTTTAAAATTAATTTGGTAGTTTGCAAAATGCTGATGGTTGCTGTCATTATTATGGTGGAAGAGCTTGTGTGGTCCAACGTCCCTGAGAGCAATGCTGTCAAGAGTTCTAAACTCTTGGTGGCAAGGTCGAAGATGTGGACCCAGACTAAGCAAAACGAACTTCAAAGACACCAAAGGTGGAACAAGCGGATAATGAGGGCTACACATGATGAAGGTGCCACACAAAATTATAACAGTTGTCAATGGCAGTCTTTTGCAGTTTCATAACTACATTGTGCAAGTCTAATTCCATATGTGCTACAGAAGGTGGTCATGAAATGAAGTATGTGGGTCACTTCCTGGCAAGTTGAGGTCCCCCTTAAACAAATTGACGCCATCGGCACTTTCTTCTACTCTGATTTTCTTTCACCTCCAACCAACTCTTGGAAAGCCCAATGACAATAGGGGATGGATGACAGGAGCAGGTTATAATGGAACAAAGTTTCTGGTCCTGAATTTGCATGTTGGCAGCAAATTTGGTCATCAGCATAAAGAAAGTGATCAGCGTCGCTTTGCTGTGTCGCATGAACCATCTGGCTGATATATGCTAAAAGCTGCGACCGACAAGATGTACAGCCTTTTTTTTTTTTTTTTTTTTAACTAATGTTCACCCAACACAAGTCCCAAGGGCCACTCTAGGTAGAGGGTTACTGTGTGGAGTTGTATTAGTGTAAGAAGGGGCAGGATAACAGGAAAGATAGACAGCTAATTCTAAATTTTAAGAGATCAAAATTTAATTAGCAAATAAAATTTCAGAGTTCAGCCAGAGATGCTAGAAGCATAGAGTTGAAGTAGACTTTAGAAGGGACCAGAAACCCAATTCTAAACAGGAAACAAGAGATAAACCTCTACTCCTATTCAAAAAACCTATCTACTCCTACTGAAGGAAGAAAATAAATAACATTTCAGAGTTTAGGCAGAGACATTAGAAGTATAGAGTTGAAGTAGACTTTAGAAGGAACTGGAAACCCAATCCTAAACAGGAAACAAGGGATAAACCTCTACTCCTATTCAAAAAACCTATCTACTCCTACTGAAGGAAGAAAATAAATGAATAACATTTCAGAGTTTAGGCAGAGACGTTAGAAGTATAGAGTTGAAGTAGACTTTAGAAGGAACTGGAAACCCAATCCTAAACAGGAAACAAGGGATAAACCTCTACTCCTATTCAAAAAACCTATCTACTCCTACTGAAGAAAGAAAATAAATGAATAACATTTCAGAGTTTAGGCAGAGACGTTAGAAGTATAGAGTTGAAGTAGACTTTAGAAGGAACTGGAAACCCAATCCTAAACAGGAAACAAGGGATAAACCTTCTACTCCTATTCCAAAAACCTATCTACTCCTACTGAAGGAAGAAAATAAATGAATAACATTTCAGAGTTTAGGCAGAGACGTTAGAAGTATAGAGTTGAAGTAGACTTTAGAAGGAACCGGAAACCCAATCCTAAACAGGAAACAAGGGATAAACCTCTACTCCTATTCAAAAAACCTATCTACTCCTACTGAAGGAAGAAAATAAATGAATAACATTTCAGAGTTTAGGCAGAGACGTTAGAAGTATAGAGTTGAAGTAGACTTTAAAAGGAACCAGAAACCCAATCCTAAACAGGAAACAAGGGATAAACCTCTACTCCTATTCAAAAAACCTATCTACTCCTACTGAAGGAAGAAAATAAATAACATTTCAGAGTTTAGGCAGAGACATTAGAAGTATAGAGTTGAAGTAGACTTTAGAAGGAACTGGAAACCCAATCCTAAACAGGAAACAAGGGATAAACCTCTACTCCTATTCAAAAAACCTATCTACTCCTACTGAAGGAAGAAAATAAATGAATAACATTTCAGAGTTTAGGCAGAGACGTTAGAAGTATAGAGTTGAAGTAGACTTTAGAAGGAACTGGAAACCCAATCCTAAACAGGAAACAAGGGATAAACCTCTACTCCTATTCAAAAAACCTATCTACTCCTACTGAAGAAAGAAAATAAATGAATAACATTTCAGAGTTTAGGCAGAGACGTTAGAAGTATAGAGTTGAAGTAGACTTTAGAAGGAACTGGAAACCCAATCCTAAACAGGAAACAAGGGATAAACCTTCTACTCCTATTCCAAAAACCTATCTACTCCTACTGAAGGAAGAAAATAAATGAATAACATTTCAGAGTTTAGGCAGAGACGTTAGAAGTATAGAGTTGAAGTAGACTTTAGAAGGAACCGGAAACCCAATCCTAAACAGGAAACAAGGGATAAACCTCTACTCCTATTCAAAAAACCTATCTACTCCTACTGAAGGAAGAAAATAAATGAATAACATTTCAGAGTTTAGGCAGAGACGTTAGAAGTATAGAGTTGAAGTAGACTTCAGAAGGAACTGGAAACCCAATCCTAAACAGGAAACAAGGGATAAACCTCTACTCCTATTCAAAAAACCTATCTACTCCTACTGAAGAAAGAAAATAAATGAATAACATTTCAGAGTTTAGGCAGAGACGTTAGAAGTATAGAGTTGAAGTAGACTTTAGAAGGAACTGGAAACCCAATCCTAAACAGGAAACAAGGGATAAACCTCTACTCCTATTCAAAAAACCTATCTACTCCTACTGAAGAAAGAAAATAAATGAATAACATTTCAGAGTTTAGGCAGAGACGTTAGAAGTATAGAGTTGAAGTAGACTTTAGAAGGAACTGGAAACCCAATCCTAAACAGGAAACAAGGGATAAACCTCTACTCCTATTCAAAAAACCTATCTACTCCTACTGAAGGAAGAAAATAAATGTATAACATTTCAGAGTTTAGGCAGAGACGTTAGAAGTATAGAGTTGAAGTAGACTTCAGAAGGAACTGGAAACCCAATCCTAAACAGGAAACAAGGGATAAACCTCTACTCCTATTCAAAAAACCTATCTACTCCTACTGAAGAAAGAAAATAAATGAATAACATTTCAGAGTTTAGGCAGAGACGTTAGAAGTATAGAGTTGAAGTAGACTTTAGAAGGGACCAGAAACCCAATTCTAAACAGGAAACAAGAGATAAACCTCTACTCCTATTCAAAAAACCTATCTACTCCTACTGAAGGAAGAAAATAAATAACATTTCAGAGTTTAGGCAGAGACATTAGAAGTATAGAGTTGAAGTAGACTTTAGAAGGAACTGGAAACCCAATCCTAAACAGGAAACAAGGGATAAACCTCTACTCCTATTCAAAAAACCTATCTACTCCTACTGAAGGAAGAAAATAAATGAATAACATTTCAGAGTTTAGGCAGAGACGTTAGAAGTATAGAGTTGAAGTAGACTTTAGAAGGAACTGGAAACCCAATCCTAAACAGGAAACAAGGGATAAACCTCTACTCCTATTCAAAAAACCTATCTACTCCTACTGAAGAAAGAAAATAAATGAATAACATTTCAGAGTTTAGGCAGAGACGTTAGAAGTATAGAGTTGAAGTAGACTTTAGAAGGAACTGGAAACCCAATCCTAAACAGGAAACAAGGGATAAACCTTCTACTCCTATTCCAAAAACCTATCTACTCCTACTGAAGGAAGAAAATAAATGAATAACATTTCAGAGTTTAGGCAGAGACGTTAGAAGTATAGAGTTGAAGTAGACTTTAGAAGGAACCGGAAACCCAATCCTAAACAGGAAACAAGGGATAAACCTCTACTCCTATTCAAAAAACCTATCTACTCCTACTGAAGGAAGAAAATAAATGAATAACATTTCAGAGTTTAGGCAGAGACGTTAGAAGTATAGAGTTGAAGTAGACTTTAAAAGGAACCAGAAACCCAATCCTAAACAGGAAACAAGGGATAAACCTCTACTCCTATTCAAAAAACCTATCTACTCCTACTGAAGGAAGAAAATAAATAACATTTCAGAGTTTAGGCAGAGACATTAGAAGTATAGAGTTGAAGTAGACTTTAGAAGGAACTGGAAACCCAATCCTAAACAGGAAACAAGGGATAAACCTCTACTCCTATTCAAAAAACCTATCTACTCCTACTGAAGGAAGAAAATAAATGAATAACATTTCAGAGTTTAGGCAGAGACGTTAGAAGTATAGAGTTGAAGTAGACTTTAGAAGGAACTGGAAACCCAATCCTAAACAGGAAACAAGGGATAAACCTCTACTCCTATTCAAAAAACCTATCTACTCCTACTGAAGAAAGAAAATAAATGAATAACATTTCAGAGTTTAGGCAGAGACGTTAGAAGTATAGAGTTGAAGTAGACTTTAGAAGGAACTGGAAACCCAATCCTAAACAGGAAACAAGGGATAAACCTTCTACTCCTATTCCAAAAACCTATCTACTCCTACTGAAGGAAGAAAATAAATGAATAACATTTCAGAGTTTAGGCAGAGACGTTAGAAGTATAGAGTTGAAGTAGACTTTAGAAGGAACCGGAAACCCAATCCTAAACAGGAAACAAGGGATAAACCTCTACTCCTATTCAAAAAACCTATCTACTCCTACTGAAGGAAGAAAATAAATGAATAACATTTCAGAGTTTAGGCAGAGACGTTAGAAGTATAGAGTTGAAGTAGACTTCAGAAGGAACTGGAAACCCAATCCTAAACAGGAAACAAGGGATAAACCTCTACTCCTATTCAAAAAACCTATCTACTCCTACTGAAGAAAGAAAATAAATGAATAACATTTCAGAGTTTAGGCAGAGACGTTAGAAGTATAGAGTTGAAGTAGACTTTAGAAGGAACTGGAAACCCAATCCTAAACAGGAAACAAGGGATAAACCTCTACTCCTATTCAAAAAACCTATCTACTCCTACTGAAGAAAGAAAATAAATGAATAACATTTCAGAGTTTAGGCAGAGACGTTAGAAGTATAGAGTTGAAGTAGACTTTAGAAGGAACTGGAAACCCAATCCTAAACAGGAAACAAGGGATAAACCTCTACTCCTATTCAAAAAACCTATCTACTCCTACTGAAGGAAGAAAATAAATGTATAACATTTCAGAGTTTAGGCAGAGACGTTAGAAGTATAGAGTTGAAGTAGACTTCAGAAGGAACTGGAAACCCAATCCTAAACAGGAAACAAGGGATAAACCTCTACTCCTATTCAAAAAACCTATCTACTCCTACTGAAGAAAGAAAATAAATGAATAACATTTCAGAGTTTAGGCAGAGACGTTAGAAGTATAGAGTTGAAGTAGACTTTAGAAGGAACTGGAAACCCAATCCTAAACAGGAAACAAGGGATAAACCTCTACTCCTATTCAAAAAACCTATCTACTCCTACTGAAGAAAGAAAATAAATGAATAACATTTCAGAGTTTAGGCAGAGACGTTAGAAGTATAGAGTTGAAGTAGACTTTAGAAGGAACTGGAAACCCAATCCTAAACAGGAAACAAGGGATAAACCTCTACTCCTATTCAAAAAACCTATCTACTCCTACTGAAGGAAGAAAATAAATGAATAACATTTCAGAGTTTAGGCAGAGACGTTAGAAGTATAGAGTTGAAGTAGACTTCAGAAGGAACTGGAAACCCAATCCTAAACAGGAAACAAGGGATAAACCTCTACTCCTATTCAAAAAACCTATCTACTCCTACTGAAGAAACAAAATAAATGAATAACATTTCAGAGTTTAGGCAGAGACGTTAGAAGTATAGAGTTGAAGTAGACTTTAGAAGGAACTGGAAACCCAATCCTAAACAGGAAACAAGGGATAAACCTCTACTCCTATTCAAAAAACCTATCTACTCCTACTGAAGGAAGAAAATAAATGAATAACATTTCAGAGTTTAGGCAGAGACGTTAGAAGTATAGAGTTGAAGTAGACTTTAGAAGGAACTGGAAACCCAATCCTAAACAGGAAACAAGGGATAAACCTCTACTCCTATTCAAAAAACCTATCTACTCCTACTGAAGGAAGAAAATAAATGAATAACATTTCAGAGTTTAGGCAGAGACGTTAGAAGTATAGAGTTGAAGTAGACTTCAGAAGGAACTGGAAACCCAATCCTAAACAGGAAACAAGGGATAAACCTCTACTCCTATTCAAAAAACCTATCTACTCCTACTGAAGAAAGAAAATAAATGAATAACATTTCAGAGTTTAGGCAGAGACGTTAGAAGTATAGAGTTGAAGTAGACTTTAGAAGGAACTGGAAACCCAATCCTAAACAGGAAACAAGGGATAAACCTCTACTCCTATTCAAAAAACCTATCTACTCCTACTGAAGGAAGAAAATAAATGAATAACATTTCAGAGTTTAGGCAGAGACGTTAGAAGTATAGAGTTGAAGTAGACTTCAGAAGGAACTGGAAACCCAATCCTAAACAGGAAACAAGGGATAAACCTCTACTCCTATTCAAAAAACCTATCTACTCCTACTGAAGAAAGAAAATAAATGAATAACATTTCAGAGTTTAGGCAGAGACGTTAGAAGTATAGAGTTGAAGTAGACTTTAGAAGGAACTGGAAACCCAATCCTAAACAGGAAACAAGGGATAAACCTCTACTCCTATTCAAAAAACCTATCTACTCCTACTGAAGGAAGAAAATAAATGAATAACATTTCAGAGTTTAGGCAGAGACGTTAGAAGTATAGAGTTGAAGTAGACTTTAGAAGGAACTGGAAACCCAATCCTAAACAGGAAACAAGGGATAAACCTCTACTCCTATTCAAAAAACCTATCTACTCCTACTGAAGGAAGAAAATAAATGAATAACATTTCAGAGTTTAGGCAGAGACGTTAGAAGTATAGAGTTGAAGTAGACTTCAGAAGGAACTGGAAACCCAATCCTAAACAGGAAACAAGGGATAAACCTCTACTCCTATTCAAAAAACCTATCTACTCCTACTGAAGAAAGAAAATAAATGAATAACATTTCAGAGTTTAGGCAGAGACGTTAGAAGTATAGAGTTGAAGTAGACTTTAGAAGGAACTGGAAACCCAATCCTAAACAGGAAACAAGGGATAAACCTCTACTCCTATTCAAAAAACCTATCTACTCCTACTGAAGGAAGAAAATAAATGAATAACATTTCAGAGTTTAGGCAAAGACGTTAGAAGTATAGAGTTGAAGTAGACTTTAGAACGAACTGGAAACCCAATCCTAAACAGGAAACAAGGGATAAACCTCTACTCCTATTCAAAAAACCTATCTACTCCTACTGAAGGAAGAAAATAAATGAATAACATTTCAGAGTTTAGGCAGAGACGTTAGAAGTATAGAGTTGAAGTAGACTTTAGAAGGAACTGGAAACCCAATCCTAAACAGGAAACAAGGGATAAACCTCTACTCCTATTCAAAAAACCTATCTACTCCTACTGAAGGAAGAAAATAAATGAATAACATTTCAGAGTTTAGGCAGAGACGTTAGAAGTATAGAGTTGAAGTAGACTTCAGAAGGAACTGGAAACCCAATCCTAAACAGGAAACAAGGGATAAACCTCTACTCCTATTCAAAAAACCTATCTACTCCTACTGAAGGAAGAAAATAAATGAATAACATTTCAGAGTTTAGGCAGAGACGTTAGAAGTATAGAGTTGAAGTAGACTTTAGAAGGAACTGGAAACCCAATCCTAAACAGGAAACAAGGGATAAACCTCTACTCCTATTCAAAAAACCTATCTACTCCTACTGAAGGAAGAAAATAAATGAATAACATTTCAGAGTTTAGGCAGAGACGTTAGAAGTATAGAGTTGAAGTAGACTTTAGAAGGAACTGGAAACCCAATCCTAAACAGGAAACAAGGGATAAACCTCTACTCCTATTCAAAAAACCTATCTACTCCTACTGAAGGAAGAAAATAAATGTATAACATTTCAGAGTTTAGGCAGAGACGTTAGAAGTATAGAGTTGAAGTAGACTTCAGAAGGAACTGGAAACCCAATCCTAAACAGGAAACAAGGGATAAACCTCTACTCCTATTCAAAAAACCTATCTACTCCTACTGAAGAAAGAAAATAAATGAATAACATTTCAGAGTTTAGGCAGAGACGTTAGAAGTATAGAGTTGAAGTAGACTTTAGAAGGAACTGGAAACCCAATCCTAAACAGGAAACAAGGGATAAACCTCTACTCCTATTCAAAAAACCTATCTACTCCTACTGAAGAAAGAAAATAAATGAATAACATTTCAGAGTTTAGGCAGAGACGTTAGAAGTATAGAGTTGAAGTAGACTTTAGAAGGAACTGGAAACCCAATCCTAAACAGGAAACAAGGGATAAACCTCTACTCCTATTCAAAAAACCTATCTACTCCTACTGAAGGAAGAAAATAAATGAATAACATTTCAGAGTTTAGGCAGAGACGTTAGAAGTATAGAGTTGAAGTAGATTTCAGAAGGAACTGGAAACCCAATCCTAAACAGGAAACAAGGGATAAACCTCTACTCCTATTCAAAAAACCTATCTACTCCTACTGAAGAAACAAAATAAATGAATAACATTTCAGAGTTTAGGCAGAGACGTTAGAAGTATAGAGTTGAAGTAGACTTTAGAAGGAACTGGAAACCCAATCCTAAACAGGAAACAAGGGATAAACCTCTACTCCTATTCAAAAAACCTATCTACTCCTACTGAAGGAAGAAAATAAATGAATAACATTTCAGAGTTTAGGCAGAGACGTTAGAAGTATAGAGTTGAAGTAGACTTTAGAAGGAACTGGAAACCCAATCCTAAACAGGAAACAAGGGATAAACCTCTACTCCTATTCAAAAAACCTATCTACTCCTACTGAAGGAAGAAAATAAATGAATAACATTTCAGAGTTTAGGCAGAGACGTTAGAAGTATAGAGTTCAAGTAGACTTCAGAAGGAACTGGAAACCCAATCCTAAACAGGAAACAAGGGATAAACCTCTACTCCTATTCAAAAAACCTATCTACTCCTACTGAAGAAAGAAAATAAATGAATAACATTTCAGAGTTTAGGCAGAGACGTTAGAAGTATAGAGTTGAAGTAGACTTTAGAAGGAACTGGAAACCCAATCCTAAACAGGAAACAAGGGATAAACCTCTACTCCTATTCAAAAAACCTATCTACTCCTACTGAAGGAAGAAAATAAATGAATAACATTTCAGAGTTTAGGCAGAGACGTTAGAAGTATAGAGTTGAAGTAGACTTCAGAAGGAACTGGAAACCCAATCCTAAACAGGAAACAAGGGATAAACCTCTACTCCTATTCAAAAAACCTATCTACTCCTACTGAAGAAAGAAAATAAATGAATAACATTTCAGAGTTTAGGCAGAGACGTTAGAAGTATAGAGTTGAAGTAGACTTTAGAAGGAACTGGAAACCCAATCCTAAACAGGAAACAAGGGATAAACCTCTACTCCTATTCAAAAAACCTATCTACTCCTACTGAAGAAAGAAAATAAATGAATAACATTTCAGAGTTTAGGCAGAGACGTTAGAAGTATAGAGTTGAAGTAGACTTTAGAAGGAACTGGAAACCCAATCCTAAACAGGAAACAAGGGATAAACCTCTACTCCTATTCAAAAAACCTATCTACTCCTACTGAAGGAAGAAAATAAATAACATTTCAGAGTTTAGGCAGAGACATTAGAAGTATAGAGTTGAAGTAGACTTTAGAAGGAACTGGAAACCCAATCCTAAACAGGAAACAAGGGATAAACCTCTACTCCTATTCAAAAAACCTATCTACTCCTACTGAAGGAAGAAAATAAATGAATAACATTTCAGAGTTTAGGCAGAGACGTTAGAAGTATAGAGTTGAAGTAGACTTTAGAAGGAACTGGAAACCCAATCCTAAACAGGAAACAAGGGATAAACCTCTACTCCTATTCAAAAAACCTATCTACTCCTACTGAAGGAAGAAAATAAATTAATAACATTTCAGAGTTTAGGCAGAGACGTTAGAAGTATAGAGTTGAAGTAGACTTTAGAAGGAACCAGAAACCCAATCCTAAACAGGAAACAAGGGATAAACCTCTACTCCTATTCAAAAAACCTATCTACTCCTACTGAAGGAAGAAAATAAATTAATAACATTTCAGAGTTTAGGCAGAGACGTTAGAAGTATAGAGTTGAAGTAGACTTTAGAAGGAACCAGAAACCCAATCCTAAACAGGAAACAAGGGATAAACCTCTACTCCTATTCAAAAAACCTATCTTCTCCTACTGAAGGAAGAAAATAAATAAATAACATTTCAGAGTTTAGGCAGAGACGTTAGAAGTATAGAGTTGAAGTAGACTTTAGAAGGAACCAGAAACCCAATCCTAAACAGGAAACAAGGGATAAACCTCTACTCCTATTCAAAAAACCTATCTACTCCTACTGAAGAAAGAAAATAAATGAATAACATTTCAGATTTTAGGCAGAGACGTTAGAAGTATAGAGTTGAAGTAGACTTTAGAAGGAACTGGAAACCCAATCCTAAACAGGAAACAAGGGATAAACCTCTACTCCTATTCAAAAAACCTATCTACTCCTACTGAAGGAAGAAAATAAATAACATTTCAGAGTTTAGGCAGAGACATTAGAAGTATAGAGTTGAAGTAGACTTTAGAAGGAACTGGAAACCCAATCCTAAACAGGAAACAAGGGATAAACCTCTACTCCTATTCAAAAAACCTATCTACTCCTACTGAAGGAAGAAAATAAATGAATAACATTTCAGAGTTTAGGCAGAGACGTTAGAAGTATAGAGTTGAAGTAGACTTTAGAAGGAACTGGAAACCCAATCCTAAACAGGAAACAAGGGATAAACCTCTACTCCTATTCAAAAAACCTATCTACTCCTACTGAAGGAAGAAAATAAATTAATAACATTTCAGAGTTTAGGCAGAGACGTTAGAAGTATAGAGTTGAAGTAGACTTTAGAAGGAACCAGAAACCCAATCCTAAACAGGAAACAAGGGATAAACCTCTACTCCTATTCAAAAAACCTATCTACTCCTACTGAAGGAAGAAAATAAATTAATAACATTTCAGAGTTTAGGCAGAGACGTTAGAAGTATAGAGTTGAAGTAGACTTTAGAAGGAACCAGAAACCCAATCCTAAACAGGAAACAAGGGATAAACCTCTACTCCTATTCAAAAAACCTATCTTCTCCTACTGAAGGAAGAAAATAAATAAATAACATTTCAGAGTTTAGGCAGAGACGTTAGAAGCATAGAGTTGAAGTAGACTTTAGAAGGAACCGGAAACCCAATCCTAAACAGGAAACAAGGGATAAACCTCTACTCCTATTCAAAAAACCTATCTACTTCTACTGAAGGAAGAAAATAAATAAATAACATTTCAGAGTTTAGGCAGAGACATTAGAAGTATAGAGTTGAAGTAGACTTTAGAAGGAACTGGAAACCCAATCCTAAACAGGAAACAAGGGATAAACCTCTACTCCTATTCAAAAAACCTATCTACTCCTACTGAAGGAAGAAAATAAATGAATAACATTTCAGAGTTTAGGCAGAGACGTTAGAAGTATAGAGTTGAAGTAGACTTTAGAAGGAACCGGAAACCCAATCCTAAACAGGAAACAAGGGATAAACCTCTACTCCTATTCAAAAAACCTATCTACTCCTACTGAAGGAAGAAAATAAATGAATAACATTTCAGAGTTTAGGCAGAGACGTAAGAAGTAGACTTTAGAAGGAACCAGAAACCCAATCCTAAACAGGAAACAAGGGATAATCCTCTAGCCTATTGGATATCTGATTGGTCCCCAAATCAGAAGAGGCATGGAAATACACTTATACTATTTTCGAACTGTTGTTCACACCGAGACTATTATAGATGTTATATTAGGCCCAATGTCTTCACTGTCTGGTCATCATTAGGTATCTCTTGTTTGGCTGATATGGAATATCTGTCAATTATTGCATTATTTTGTCCCCTCAGCATAGTGGATATCATGAGTTCAATCTCGGGATCAGGTAGTGAAACACTGGTTCAGTAGGAATGAGCAATAACTGGCATCACAGCAAAAAAAATAACAATCAAGATGTAGTATTGAAACTATTTACATCGTTCAGACTGCTTTCATCTTCATTGCCATTTTCATAACGTTTCAGCCATTGTACATTCTGGCCTTCTTCAGGTGGTATAGTTTGGAATTTTGAACCGAACCCTGTATTCAGTCCATGGGGGAATAGATTATTCTAATTCCACATGCCATGCCCTTTTTGGATATCTCAGTTTTAGTTATTACCCTTTAGTAACTCAACTCTCTAAGGTTTTTTTGGTTCCCTCTGCTGTGTCCAGGTATTGAACTCACAACTCTTTGGGTCAAGTCATTCTTTGGATTACTCAACCAATGTTTTTATCCACTGGGCCATGTTTCTAAAAATTTTAACTTATATCTGTTGATATCACTCTCTGGGGAATGACTCCAAAACACTTTTATAGGCAGAAGTTCACAAACTGTATGCTGGGATATTTTTTTCTGAGCCAATAAAATAGGCCAGTTTACAGTTTAATATGACTCAGTCCAGATCTGCTGCATCTCGAAGACAGACTGCTGCATTCACTTGTCTGAACTTGCTTTTCACCAATTCTTAGTTTGCGAACTTTTTGCCTTCTTACCTGTTAATTTGCCTTGCATATATTGTTTGCTTGATATTATTTCATTTTTGCTCTGTTCCTTTTTTCTTGCATATTTTGTTAATTCTGTTTGTTGGACAGTTCTGTTATTTATTTTACATTTAACCATTGCTACTCACTCCACAATATCATCTGAAGAAGGCAGAAGTGTACAATGGTTGAAATGTCATGAATATGGCAATAAAGATGGTCGAAATGTGTCAATATTAACGTCTGTAACAATCAAAATGAGAACAATAGTTTCATAATAATTCTTAACAATTACTCACCTCAGAAATGAAACGCAACATTATGAAAAGCGATACAAACCTGCCAAATGTCAAAACCAACTAACATTGAATGTAAAGGCTCCAAAAATACACCATGAATGTCCTTCAGCTGAACATAGTGAATATAGATGTTGGTTATACATGTGATGCTTTTAGCTCGTGCCCATGAGTTTAATCCTTGGAAATCTACCTAACCGGCTTATGTAAATGAATTGTAGAACATAAAAGGGAAGGGATAGTAAAAAAACAAACATTGCTAAGAGTTACAAAGGATAGGAAGTAGTGGAGAGCCATGATCAACCTACTTAAGAAGCTGATGTAAATGGATGGCATGACATTGAAGTGATAGTAAAAAGACAAACATTAGTAAGAGCTACAAAGGATAGGAAGTAGTGGAGAGCCATGATCACCCATGTCATGAAAGTACACAACATGTATAAAAAGATCAACAATACACAGACCCTGTGTGTGTGTGTGTGTGTATATATATATATATATATATATATATATATATATATATATATATATATATATATGAGTAATGTGTATAAAATTAGTCACTTAGCTGATGGATGTTACCTTCAGCATCCCAACTCTAGAGTTTCATAGGCGAAAATGTCTACCCAATCTTTGAGGCGGGGGTATCTGCAATTTACTATATATATATATATATATATATATATATATATATATATATATACAAATGAAATGAGAATGAATTGAATATATTAGGTTGGTGCAAAAATAATGTCGTTTTTTGACGTTCAAGGTCATGTCAAAAAACGACATTATTTTTGCACCAACCTAATAAATTCCAATGTTCATAACATTAATTAAAAAGAGGTCTCAATACAAAAGTAGAGCTGTATACTTTATTTTAGGATAATTACATCAACATGAAGCGTTTACTTTCATGTTGATGTAATTATCCTAAAATAAAGGATATATATATAAAGTGAACACATTGTGCTGACAGTCTGTTTCATGCTTGAACGCAATCTTCAAGCAATGAAGATTGCGTTTAAGCATAAAACAGACTGTTGCCACTAGATGTTGACCTCACTATCTACTTTTATATTGATATACATCTATCCCTGATATTGAGCACTTTCACCCATAAATATAGCGTACCAGGTGAGCAATGACAAATCTTAGAGAAAATAGAAACAAAAGTAAACTTAGAATCAGAAAGACCATTGAAATTTCAAGAACACGGAGGAATGAGGGCACAGAGAATTCGACACTCTCAAGATGTGTTGAAGGCAAGATGGTTAAATGAGAGCCGTGAATAATCTAACGATGCAAATGTTTGGCAGAACAGGGATTAGGAGAGAGAACGAATAGACAAATGTTTCTAAGAGCTACAAAGAACAAGAAGTTCTGGAGAACCATGATCGTCCACGTTGTGACAGGACATGGCACACGGAAAAAAAAAAAGAAGATTTTTCTAACTACAAGTCGATGTCTTACTTATAAATGTGGGGCTGAGATAAAATCAATGAAGAAAAAGGACATAATCTTTTAAAATCCAGAATTGAAGCACCATGATAAGACTCAGTTGCACCTTTTGCTGTCTACCATTCGTCTGTGCATTAAATTTTGTCACCATGCAAAATCCAAAGATGGATATACAATGTGATAGGTCCTGACCTGGCATCTCGACTACAGTCACTTTCTCACAGACGTGATATGGCTTCCCTCTGTCTTTTCTACAAATATTTTCATGGCAACTGTTCTAATAAGCTATTTTCATTGGTAGCCAACAGCATGAATTTAAGTGTGCTACAAGGTTGGCATCTCAATCCCACCCTTTTACTGTCAAAACAGTTAAATGTAACCACCTCTTCTCTTGCACTTCCAGGCAGTGGAACTCCCTTCCTCTTACTTGCTTCTCTGATAACTAATCATCAAAAATTTAAAAGTAATGTCAATTGACATCTTCTGTTTGCCTTGATCTCTGTTCTCCCCCCCCCATACCCAGTCTTTTCTCTTACTTTCATTTTCTCTAACCCCTTGCATACTCGTGGCACTCTAACCTTGCTTGGGGTGAAATGCTTTAAAAAAAGAAAAATTATCTGGTCAGGTGATTCTGCTGTGCATCTAGAGATACTTGACGAAATTGAAAGAAGAATCTACAATGTTATGTAGCTGTAAATATAGCTGTAAGTTCTATACTGATAGTTTCTTCTCTTGCACTTCTTGCTTGTGGAACTCTCTTATGGTTTCTTGCTTTTTGATTGATTTGTTTTTTATGACTTATCAACCTTTTGCAGGTTATTTAAAGTCACAAAATATTTTTAGATTCTAAATATTTTTTGGAGATTATAATGATTTACTGATACAAGTCTTACTAATTAACCCATACCATCTACTGCAAGGAAAGTTGGTTCTCTGTGTCCTGCCAGAAGGTTTTTCTTGACTAAGTCTATCCTTCAAATCTACAAATCAACCATTCATCCTTGCATGGAATACTGCTGCCATATATGGTCTGGTGCCCCTGTTGTTCGTCTCGAGGTCCTCAACAAAACCCAGAGACGGATATACAATGTAATGGGTCCTGATCTGGCATTTCGTCTACAGTCAATTTCTCACAGACGTGCCGTAGCTTCCTTCTGTCTTTTCTAAAAACATTTTCATGGCAACTGCTCTGAGCTATTTTTGCCGATTCCCAAATTGCATGAATTTAAGTGTGCTACCAGGTTGGCATCTCGGTACCACCCTTTCACGGATGAAACATTTAAATATAGCCATCTCTTCTACTCCAACAACTTCTTATCTCGCACTTCCCGTCTGTGGAACTCCCTTCCTCTTACTTGCTTCCCTAATAGCTATAATCAAATATTCAAATGTAATGTCAATCAACTGATGCCTTGATCTTGTACCCTGTCCTTCTCTTTATTCTTTCCTCAAACATGACTATTTAATATTACTCTCACTCTCTGTAATCTCTTGCATGCTAGTGGCACTCCTGGCTTGCTTGGGGTGAAATATTTAAAAAAAAAATGTCTGAGAGACTCCTTTCTGCCTTCAGTCAGCATGGCTGATGCTAACCTCAAGGAGAGTGACTTGTTGTGCCGCCTTGTTTTCTGCTGACATGAAGTGGAGTGATTATATTGAATCAATTGCTAGGTCTGCTGCTAGGAAAGTTGCTTCACTGTGTCATGCTAAACAATTTCCCTAACCAGAATCTATCTTACACATTTATAAGTCTACCATTCATCCTTGTTTTGAATATTGCTGCTGAATCTGGTCTGATGCTCCTGCTATATATTTAGAGATTCTTGATAAAAATCCAAAGAAGAATCTGCAACATTATTGAGCCTGACATCCCGAATTCAGTCACTTTCCCACCGCCCCAATGTAGCTTCCCTGTGCCTTTTCTATAAATACTTACATGGTAACTATTCTGTGAACTTTTCTCTTTGGTACCTGGAATATGAATTTAAATGCAGTACTAGATTGGCAGTAAGGTCTCATCATTTTACAGTTGAGCTGACTAGATGTAGCTGTAAGTTCTATGCTAACAGTTTCTTTTCTCACCTGTGGAACTTTCTGTGGATTATCAGTTATCTCCATTGAACTATTTCTATAAAAGGGAACGCTTCAGTGAGGACAAGTGCTTAGGTTGTTTGATGTTTTATCACCTAAGCAAGTTAACATTCTCTTCTGGCTTCTTGTTTTCAAGCCAGCTTTGATCTTCAAACATTTAAATGCAATGTCAGTTGTTATCTGCTGTCTTTTTGATTCTTCTCTTATTGTTCTCACTCCTTAATAATCTTTTTCTTTTCCTTATTCTTTTACACTCAGTAACCCCTTATGTCTTTGTGGCTTTATTGCCTTACTTGGGTTGAAATGATTAAAAAAAAAATGTAAATCATTTCATCTTTCAAAAGGATTTCCTCAGATTAAAACAATATTGACGGAATTGTCGGGTCACCAGTGTATTCATTTCAGCAATGTTACTACTGGCAGACTGCTAGAGGCACACCAGTGGCCTGCCAGTGAGCCACTAGTGGCTTGCATGTAGTGTGTGTATATATATATATATATATATATATATATATATATATATATATATATATATATATGAGGCATGGTGGAGTAATGGATAACGGCTTGGATTGAGGAATCCGAAAGCCGAGTTCGAATTCCAGTCAAATCCATTACATTCACTTACGTGCTAATACCCTTGGGAAAGGTGTGAATCCTCTTCTTCTCCCTCCAACTATGGGTAAATAGCAGGACAGACTGGGTTCTATAGCCTTGGATGGCAACTGGTCTAGGAGAAGGAAAACTCTGAATTCAAAACCTGCGGAGGGTCGTTTGGGGACCTTGTGGCATCCATTGCACCAGGTCCCTGTATTCGTCCCTCCAAAAAGTGTGGATGGCCCTGCACAAAGCCTTCACCACTATAATCAAATCCTGTGTGGGTGTCGGGCTTTCAGTTTCTGGGAACTGATCTGTCTGACCCTCATACGTCAAGTTCGACGGGACAGTCCATCATATATATATATATAATGTATATGTAGAGAGAAGGGACAACAATATAGGTTATAATTATGCATAGAGAGAAGCATTGAAGATGTAAGGATGTTGAGCTTTAAATTTCTAGTGTCTGATGGGTCTAGACATACAGCTTAGCTGATTTCATTCAGCTTTACAACACTTGTGTTCCTGTTTTAACTGCTGTTGTTTTAAATATCCAACATTGTGAGAGCAGTAGATTTGCTAAGATATGTATCACTCTAGATGGGAAGACTCAGAAATCAATGCACTTTCTATACATTTTTTAATTAAAAAATGATTTTAATTAACACTGCGTTCTCTCAATAACATCATTATCTTAGTCTGATGAAGTCCTTTTGAAAGACAAAACATGTTGCATAGAATTTTTTCCATTTTGCCATTAAATTACTATTATTCAACAAAAAATTTGTCCAATACAGAATATTTCTCAAATCTGGCTGGATTTCCAAACTGGTGAAGAATGGATACCTGGCTGATGGAAGACACATGACCAACCTTGTTAGGTGATGGTGAGTAAGAATTAAGCAAATGAGATTAGAGTGTGAAATGTTTAACAGGGAGGACGCTAGCCAAAATTGGAATAGCATGTGAAATGATTGAGAAATAAGAATCATTACTCAGGAACCTGATACCCCAAGTTCTACCCAGCCACCTGAAAATATTCAGGCAATTGGAGTTGGAATTGGTCTTAGAAGATTTGACAAAAGTATACAGGAGTCACTGCAGATGGAACTCTTATATTAGTCCTCTCTCCCCACCATGAAAGACAAAGTAATGGACAAACAAACAAGATAAAAAGACAAAATCTTGGAAAGAGAAGAGCAAAAGTTAGGTTATTAGACAAAAAAATGAAGTGTCAGACAATGAAGAGCAAGAGAAAAAGCGCCAGACAAAGAAGACCAAGAGAAGAAGCGTTGAACAAAGAAAAGCAAGAGAAGTGTCAGACAAAGGAGAGCAAGAGAAGAAGCATCGGACAAAGAAGAGCAAGAGAAAAAACGTCCGGCAATGAAGAGCAAGAGAAGACGCGTCGGACAATGAAGAGCAAGAGAAAAAGCATCGGACAAAGGAGAGCAAGAGAAAAAGTGCCTGATATAGAATAGTAAAATATAAAGTATTGGACCATGAAGAGCAGAAGACATGTCAGTAGGGCAGGTTAATTTTCAAACTGTGGTATTGCACTCAATTTGAAAGTTGGTGTTTGTCATGACAAATAACAACACACAATTTTTTTTTTTTGAGGAAATGAGTTTCAAAATTTTAGTGTTAGAATTTCATTCTGGTGATTATTGAAAGAAAGCCTTACAGGACAACCTTATAAAATTCATAATTTACTGAAGTTTTATAAATTGCAGATGGACAAGATGCATGGCACAAACACATTATTATTATTAAATCATTGTGCCATCAAATAAGACCTTCAGTTTTTTTTTAAGGGAAATTATACTGAACAGTTTAGTTATATTATGATGTAATATGTTATACAATGTAGTAGTTTTAGTGTGATTTTTAATAAACAATGCAAATTTAAAACAGTTTGTCTTATAATTTGTGACCAGCAGTATTATGGTGTTATATACACTTTTTGTTGTTATTAATTATGATCTAACAAATCTTATTCATTGAGTAGCCTTTTTTGTAATTTTTGACAATTATTTTTACATATCAAATACAGTAAAAAAACTTGTTTGTGGTGATTAATTAGAATTCTGGTTTGAATATATTTTCCATTAACTGTATCTACTACAAAAGATATCAACTTTATTTGGATTTATTCTTGAAATAGTAAAATTTTGAAGTCAGTTTGTACACAAAAACCTGCAGAAATTAGTTATATCTGTACATATTTTTCAGATGATATTTAAAACTAAATGTTCAAAAGTTGGTAAAAGATATGAACTTAACTTTTGGTTTCAGGACTTATCACATCAAACCTCAACTTACACACAAAGTGCAATGTTGATTTTCTAAACAAAGTGAGAAATCAACTTGCCTTAATGTGCCAAAGATGTGCAAAATGTATACAAAAAGAAACAGTGATGTACATTAAACTCTACAAATGTTTTTTGTTTCTCAATATTTGTCATACTTTATATTCATATTACGAAACTTAATTTTTTGTGGTACTAAAAAAATACAATTCACTTCCAGGAAAACAATGTTCAAAGTAAAATATTCTTTCATTTTTTTTTCCTTTTTAATGAACCACCAATACTTCAACTGGAACAATCCCCCCAAAAAAATCATCATCATCCTCCTTCTTCTTCATCTATTCCCTCACTTTCATTAACATTCTTCCTCCCAACGACTACTTTCTCATCTTCCTCTTCTATTCCATCACTTTCTATTATATTCTTCCTCCTCCTCCTCCTCCTCCTCCTCATTCTTTTCTCATCCTTCTCTTCTATTCCCTCACTTTCTATTATATTCTTCCTCCTCCTCCTCCTCCTCCTCCTCCTTCTTTCATCCTTCTCTTCTATTCCCTCACTTTCTATTACATTCTTCCTCCTCCTCCTCTCCTATTCCCTCACTTTCTATTACATTCTTCCTCCTCCTCCTCCTCCTCTTCTCATCCTTCTCTTCTATTCCCTCACTTTCTATTACATTCTTCCTCCTCCTCCTCTTCTATTCCCTCACTTTCTATTATATTCTTCCTCCTCCTCCTCTCCTATTCCCTCACTTTCTATTACATTCTTCCTCCTCCCCTCCTTCTTTCTCTTCCTTCTATTACATTCCTCCTCCCACTTCTTTTCTCATCCTTCTCTTCTATTCCCTCACTTTCTATTATATTCTTCCTCCTCCTCCTCCTCTTCTCATCCTTCTCTTCTATTCCCTCACTTTCTATTACATTCTTCCTCCTCCTCCTCTCGTATTCCCTCACTTTCTATTATATTCTTCCTCCTCCTCCTCCTCTTCTCATCCTTCTCTTCTATTCCCTCACTTTCTATTACATTCTTCCTCCTCCTCCTCTCCTATTCCCTCACTTTCTATTATATTCTTCCTCCTCCCCTCCTTCTTTCTCATCCTTCTATTACATTCCTCCTCCTCCTTCTTTTCTCATCCTTCTCTTCTATTCCCTCACTTTCTATTATATTCTTCCTCCTCCTCCTACTTTCTCATCCTTCTCTTCTATTCCCTCACTTTCTATTATATTCTTCCTCCTCCTCCTCCTCCTTCTTTCTCATCCCTCAATTTCTATTATATTCTTCCTCCTCCTCCTACTTTCTCATCCTTCTCTTCTATTCCCTCACTTTCTATTATATTCTTCCACCTCCTCCTCCCCCTCCTCCTTTCTCATCCTTCTCTTCTATTCCCTCACTTTCTATTATATTCTTCCTCCTCCTCCTACTTTCTCATCCTTCTCTTCTATTCCCTCACTTTCTATTATATTCTTCCACCTCCTCCTCCCCCTCCTCCTTTCTCATCCTTCTCTTCTATTCCCTCACTTTCTATTATATTCTTCCTCCTCCTCCTACTTTCTCATCCTTCTCTTCTATTCCCTCACTTTCTATTATATTCTTCCTCCTCCTCCTACTTTCTCATCCTTCTCTTCTATTCCCTCACTTTCTATTATATTCTTCCTCCTCCTCCTCCTCCTTCTTTCTCATCCCTCAATTTCTATTATATTCTTCCTCCTCCTCCTACTTTCTCATCCTTCTCTTCTATTCCCTCACTTTCTATTATATTCTTCCACCTCCTCCTCCCCCTCCTCCTTTCTCATCCTTCTCTTCTATTCCCTCACTTTCTATTATATTCTTCCTCCTCCTCCTACTTTCTCATCCTTCTCTTCTATTCCCTCACTTTCTATTATATTCTTCCTCCTCCTCCTCCTCCTTCTTTCTCATCCCTCAATTTCTATTATATTCTTCCTCCTCCTCCTACTTTCTCATCCTTCTCTTCTATTCCCTCACTTTCTATTATATTCTTCCTCCTCCTCCTCCTCCTCCTCCTCCTTTCTCATCCCTCAATTTCTATTATATTCTTCCTCCTCCTCCTACTTTCTCATCCTTCTCTTCTATTCCCTCACTTTCTATTATATTCTTCCACCTCCTCCTCCCCCTCCTCCTTTCTCATCCTTCTCTTCTATTCCCTCACTTTCTATTATATTCTTCCACCTCCTCCTCCCCCTCCTCCTTTCTCATCCTTCTCTTCTGCTCCCTCACTTTCCTTAACTGTCTCCTACTCTTCTTTTGCACACGTCCTTATCGTCTTTCGACACCATCCTTTTCTTTTCTGATTTCTTCTCACTCTCCTTTGCTCTCTCTGAGACGCCTATAAATCCTAACAGGACGCAAATGACATAGATGCGGGCAACACATCCGTTTGTCTTAATGGAAGAGAATGAAAGAATACAAAGAAGTCAGAGAGGAAGACAAAACATTTTAATACGCGATGCATTCACTTGCATCTGCAAAGAACAATGACTGTTTGCAAAAGGAAAGATCATTTTATCCACTCTTTGAAATTCCATTTCTTAAAAGAAGACTAATCTCTACAAGACGGAAAAAACATTTTAAGCATTAAACCTCCAAAATGAATTGAACGTTAGAAAAAACAAAAAAAAAACTAAAACAAAAAATGTCTACGTGAAGATCAGGTCTGATTTTTTTATTTCAAGTTTTTCACACTAACTGCAGAGAACAATGAATATCTGCCTTTGGCATCAAGACCGGGAAACATGGAAGGTTCTATTAAGTTGGGTCTTGAAACACTCAAAAATATTTCCCATGTAAATTAATATTACAGTGAGCCCCGACTATTCATGTCTCACCATTCATAGTTTTACAAATTTGCGGTTTTTTCTTTAGAACATATTGTTATAGACAAGCGTCTGGTTGCAAGACAGAAATAGATTCATGTGATTTATTTCAATAGGAACGTGTGGTTTTGGGACAGCTACCTTGTGTTATAGTTCATAAGCCGGCTGCCGATCCGGGTTGATCTCTCATAGTAGTTCCCACTGGTTGGCGTGGCGTTCCTCCTGCTGACTGCTGCTGACTGCCCAGACTGACCGTGACAGATCTCTTCCCCGGCCTCCCGTTGACTGCTTTGTACTTCCCCGTGTGACCCTTTTTATGGCGTTTCTTATGGCTTAACGGACTCGAAAAATGATGCGAGTATAATTAGGAGGGAAGCATTTTTATTGGTCGAAAAATAGAAGCACTTTGAAATATTATTTTATTTTTCGACCGGAACTCGTGAGTCGGGCATATGCGTAAATGACGATAATGGTCATTTTGTGACGGGGCCTTGTCCCGTTCACATCCAACTATCGCTCTTGAGTATGTTAGTTTATTTGCCTGCAAATCAGCCGAGATATGTCTTATTTTATTTCATAACAATATGCACTTGCTATTTGTGGAAACCCTGAATATTTGTGTGTTTTTCTGAAGAACATATGTACAAATTATTCACTGAGAACTCCCACAATACATGTATTTTTTTTTGATAGAACATATTTAAAATATTCTTGTATTATTTTCCTGTTATTTAAGTGACTTAAAACATATAACAGTCCATTTTTATGGTAAAAATTGGCAGAATTGTACGTCTTCATTGTAAAAAACAAATGTGTAGTGCTTGGGCTTTGTTCTTCATTAGGGGATAGAATCTTAAAAGTGGCTTATGCTGAGTCTGGGGGCTTAATCACGGTTCTGTTTTTAGAAAATGATTTAAACTTTATATTTTATGTCTTGTTACACATATACAGTATCTTCAATGGTTATATCGATCTATGCATAATTAAAAATGCTTATTGTGCATATAAAAGAAAATTTACACTATACTATTTTTCAAACATGTTTTTAAAAAGGTCTGAAATGTTTCTAAAGTGTTTAGGATGAACGTTTAAGGCATGTGGGGTTTTAACAATCAAAATAGGGACTTATAAGCACTTGGGGGGGGTACAAGTATTTGCGGATTCTATTTGCAGCCAGTTCAGGTCCCTGACACTTGCAAATCTGGAGGATTCGCTGTATTCGTCATTTTTTTTTTTTTTTTTTTTTTTAATGAACCCCCAACACTTCAACTGGAGCAATTAAAAAAAACAAAAAAACAAGTATCATCATTCCAAGCTGACATAGGAATTTTTCAAACCAATTTACAATCAAAATAGACTAAATATTCTGATAATTAATACCATCACACATGTAAAATTTTCATGTTGTATGTAATCAAAACATTTCTACCTGACATATGGAAGTTTTTAACAACCAATGTACTATATATATATATATATATATATATATATATATGTACAAGGTGTCCATAAAGTTTGTGTGCATTTTAAAAAATTTATAACTTTATTTGTATTTGCAATAGAAATAATCTGTAAAAAATGTTATAAAGTTTAATGTGCCTAGTTTTAAGTATAGCTAAAATAACTAATGTGATTTCAGGCATTACCGTAAATCAGTTGGCAAATGTTTTCCGTGAACTGCAAAATCGTATTACCCTTTATATTGCTAATGATAGAGAACATGTGGAAACTTCAATAAAATTTCAATAAAACCTTAAAAAATATAGATTTACTTCTCTATGATCCTTTTTACAAATTATTTCTATCGTAAATACAAATAAAGTTATAAATTTTTTAAAGTGCACACGAACTTTATGGACACCCTGTATATATATATATATATATATATATATATATATATATATATATATATATATATAAATATATAAATATATGAATATACTATCCAATTCTTTGTTTTTGATGACCAGTTCTCATTATTAAAACTTTACGGTTTACTTGTGTTAGCTTTTGACAAACATATATACAATCTCCTTTGATTTACAAACTTTCTCTATTATTTTGGTCTCATTCATGGAATAATGATAGTCCTTCATTCAGACAATAATAGCAAATTACAATTGAAGATATTTTTTTTTTCCTTTATCAGTGTTGTAATTTCTATAATTTTTTTTTCTTGCTATGTAAACTTACCTGAGCTTCATCAAAACAATAACGATCGGGATTGTTTTCTATCCTACGGCGGACTAATTCAGCAATTGTACTGTCCACATTTACAGGGTTATGACAACCTGGGGCCAGAAATTCCCTGAAAAAAATTTTTTCAATAGGTCAATGAAATTCCAACAGAAATATTGTATAGGCCAACCTTTTCAATGCCATATTTTTCACAGCCCTAGTGTGTCAAAATTCACAAAAATTATGTTTTACATCTTGAATTTTCCTAATAAGGGCAAGAAAACGCTAAAAATAAGTCAATTTAAGTGATACTAGTTATGCAGAAGAAAATAAGAATTGCTTGAAATTTATTAAAGAAATTTGAATATCTTTTTTATGCAACTGTTGTTATATATGGCAATGAAAGGGTTAAAACTAATAATGTATTATTAGTGCTGAAAAATTCTCTAAAAAAATTGTTTGACTATTTCATCAGATTTTGGGAAGTTGGGCTGAGAACTTTTAGTTTACAGAAAAATCTTTTATCCGTGACAAAAAAAAAAAATTTATTTAATTCATATATAAGTCAATATTCATTATTTTTTTTTCTTAGAAGAACAAAAATATAATTGGAAACAGATGAGAAGACGATGTAATATTTTGAATTCCTGATGATGATGTAGAGATATTGAATATGAACAAAGTTTGCTAAATATCTTTTAATCGAATATTTTCCAAAGAGTCTGCTTTAGTTTTTATATCCTAAACATGTCTGTAATGAAATGGTGGCATTGTATAACAGACAGATACAGCAACCAAAAATATTTGTTTTCCTATTACTATATAGATTAAGAACTCGAGTTGGGTCGAGTTTACTATGTAAATTAATTTAAAAAAAAAAAATAATAATTTAAGAAATCATGTCATATGAGCCTATTTGTTTTGGCTTCCATAGGGGGGATCTATTTACATAGCAAAATAAAAACACCTCTCCACTTTTAACTTTTATAAAATTTCATTAAAAATCTTTTTTTTTTTGGTATTCGTGATCTGGAGTGTTTAATTTAAAGCCATATTTCTCAAGCGATGTTACCCAGAACCCTAGGATTCCACAAGAGGTCACTAGGGGGTCCACAAGAGGTCACTAGGGGGTCCACAAGAAACAGTAATAAATAGGCTAATGCATTTTTGAGTCATTTTTGTTTAATTTTATATTTATAATTTTACTATGTGCATATGACATTGTTGGAAAATCCTCAGTTATTATAACAAGGTTTCAAACTTTTATATTATTTAAAATTATAATAATCATAGGGAATGTATTTTGCAATGTTTATATGATGTCAGTGTGAAACCGCCTTCACTGGTTAGTGGACAGGACCTGTATGAGACGGATTCGTGACTCACTTGAGTACAAGACATGTCAACAATGTCCTATATTATGTTTATGATAAAAATAAAAGAGATAGATATTAATAATGATATATATTTTTTTATGCAAGTGTTCCCTGAGATATGAAAACTATTATATATATATAAGGGTGGCACAAGGCTAGAAAGGTTGAGAAACGCTTCTGTAGAGTGTTAAAAATGTAAATTTGAATGCAGTGGAGACACATGAGTGTCAATATCAGACAAGCTTATTTAATAGCATGATTCGAGTTTTTAGGTTAATGTTTAGCTCTTGTGGATTTGAGCAAACCATTCCCAGTGCAACCTATCCTCCGTTCAATTTCTTTAAGTCCTGCACTAAATTTTTTATCGGTAAATATAACTCAAAAATTTCCATAAAAGTCAAATTGCAGGACTTGAATCTGTAGACCAGCGTTTCTCAACCAATGTTCCCCAGAACCCTAGGTTTCCGCAAGAGGTTGCTAGATGTTCCGAGAGAAACAGTGATAAATAGGCTAATGCATTTTTGAATCATTTTTGTTTAATTTAATATTATTAATTTTACTATACATATGTACGGAATATTGTTGGGAAATTCTTGGTTATTATAATAATAAAGACTTCATTTTTTTATATTATTTAAAATTATAATAATCATATAGAATGTATTTAGCAATGTCTATATGGCATCAGTGTGAAACTGCCTTCACTGGTTAGTGGACAGGACCTGTATGAGACGGATTCGTGTATCATTGACTGACTTAGTGGTATACAGGACATGCACATTGTACATATATGATGTTTATTACGTGAGTTTTGATAAAAATATAAAAGAGATATTAATAACGGTATATAATAATTTTTAAGCCAGACTTCTTTGAGGTGTGAGAACTATTTCAAGGGTGGCACAAAGCTAAAAATGTTAAGAAAAGCTGATCTATAGTAATAGTAAAGTGATTATTTATGGTCAAAGTAACAACTTCACCAATCAATTAATTAAAACTAATTTTCTTTCAGTAATCAGCCTTCTTAATATTTCTGTTCACCTGCAAAACATTGATGCAGAACTGAAGCAAAGCATTAGAAAGAAGATGCTACAGAATCATCCTAGGCGCCTCCTCTACAGACTACATCATAAGTGACACAGTGCAAGGCACCGTCCAATAAGAAACAGGCACACTAGAAGACCCAGTATCCACCATTAAGAAGAGGCAGTTGAAACATTACAGGCATATCATAAGAGCCATCAATCTTTCTACTTCCATCCCACAAGGTTCCACCTTTGGCAAAAGAAGAGGAAGAACACTGAAGAAAAGAATGACCTGGAAGATCATTCAAACAGACTCGGCCACTGGCATGTAATTAATACACATGTAGAGAACTGGTCAGGTGCTCAGCTGTGTAGAGACTCGATGACCACACCCAGATGATGATAATGATGAATAGATCTTACAAATTATTGACCAATAAATATTTTCATGAAGTTGAAGATTAGGAATTTTTCAAAATGCATGCCAAATATTTAGAAATAATTTAAAAGTACCAAAACTTATTTTTGCGATAAAAAGCAATCATATTCCTTGAAACTTTTTTGTATTCTGTTACAGTTCAAGTGGCGCACAGTCTGTGAAAGATGCTAGTTTCCACTATTTTAAGATAGAGGACTCTCACATCGTTTTCGATGGATGAGGTTCCAGCAACTCGGTACTTAGAACTGAACAGCCAGACTACCTGCAGACATGATTATAATGGGGGAGAAGGTCTGTGCAGAACGGACCACCCCTTTTTTATAAGAGCTGAAGAACTTGTGCACAGTATGCCACAAGGTCCCAAAACAACCCTTCATGGGCTTTAAATTCAGAGTTGTCATTCTATTAGACTGGTTGCCATTCAAAACTATAGTCTATCCTGCTGTTTACTCATAGGTCAGGGGAGAAGAGATAGATTCATACCTTGCTCAAGGTTATTAGTACGTAAGGGAATGTAACAAACTCAACTGGAATTCAAACTCAGCTGTTTGATTCCTCAATCCAAACTACAGCCCATTAATCCACTGTGCCTCCATTTAAGATAAAATGAATCTGGCTATATCACATTCTGTTTTTATATATATATATTTAATATATTTTCTGTTTATACATTATTTTTATATATATAATTTATTTAAGTAGGGGCTCTGTTTTTAATTAAACAGTATTACATTAACCAGCCTGAATGTTCAAGAAATTTTGTAGAAATGTGTTCTCTGACAGGAATCCAACCTGTATTCCTATACACAAACCGTCATTCGATCTGATATGCTATACCACTCAGCTACAGAGAAGCGTCTGGTTAGCAAAGTTCAAATTACTGTTTATAAACGCACAATCTTCAATGATTTTTCTTGATCGATTATTTACATAAATACATTAAATAATTGTTGGACTTAATCCATTTCATATGTTGTCATTGTTTACGTTAAGGATCGATCAAGAAAATCATCTAAGATTGTATTTATAAACAGTAATTTGGACTTTGCTAACCAGATGCTTCTCTGTGGCTGAATGGTATAGCATGTCAGACCAAATGACAGTTTTGTATAGGAATACAGGTTTGATTCATGTTGGAGAATGCATATTTTCTACAAAATTTCTCAAACATTCAGGCTGATAAATGTAATTAATACTGTTTAATTAAGAACTGAATATTTACTTAAATAAATTGTCTGTATTAAAATAACAGAAAATATATTAAATAATTGTTAGACTTAATCCATTTCATTATATATATATATATATATATATATATATATGGGGAGAGAGACAGACAGACATGTTTCATTGAGTAATTTAGACATGTTCTGTCTACTTATTCTCGATAGGAACCTTTCATATTCACGGATAAGCTTTTTTGTGTGATTATTGAAAGACGAGAGGAAATCACTGTGTTGATGCATATTTTATTTATTTTTGAGTACTTTCAACATAGCACAATGTCATCATCAGGGTAATGTTAATTACAGGATTATTGTAGTGTTCATTGTGAAAGACGAAAATTGTTGTGATCAATTGAAAATTAAATTTCTTATACGGGGAGTAAAAAGTGCTGTATCATGGCATGGCTATGGAACACCTTTTAAGGGGAGGTAACTAGGGATGATGTTGACAGATTTTACGAAATAAGTAGTAGAAAGAATAAAGGAAAGAATTATCTATTGTACACATATTAAAGAAAAAGTTTAGAACTGGAACAAAAATCTACACCTGAAAAAGTGAAACACGTAAACAAAAGCAAAATTTCATGAACGTGCATGTGTAAAAGAACGTTAATTCATCAATATGCATGTTTACAAAACAGAGTAAAAAAGCAGATTGCAAAAGATACAGAACAAATGGAACAGATTGAAAAATAATTGGAAATATTGTTTAAAACCAGAACCCCATGAAGACTGGAAATTTTACCAAGAAACTTCAAAGTCGGGATAAAATTGATATTTAAAAGTTAAGTAATCTTTTCATATAATATATATATATATATATATATATATATTTCATTAAAAATGACAGACAAGGTGCTTTAATTTAGTTTTTTATAAAAAACTAAATAAAAGCACCTTGTCAGTCGTTTTTAATGAAATGTGTTTAAAAGAAGGATTGCTGCCTAAATACACAAATATATATATATATATATATATATATATATATATATATATATAAAAGTGGACATGGAAGTCAGCACTTAGAGGTGACAGTCTGTTTCATGCTAGAATGAAACAGACTGTCGCCTCTAAGTGCTGACTTCCATGTCCACTTTTATATTTACACACACTCTATCTCTGATATTGAGCACTTTATCCCATAAATATAGCACACTTTAAGACTATATTTCTTCATATATATATATATATATATATATAAACAAATCTTCCATAAGAATTTGAACATAGTAAAAAAACTAAGAGCTTTAATTCATCTTATGCCATGGACAATGTCTTTCTATACTTAAGTTCCAAACCACCCTCGTTCCCTTCAAATTCAATTGGTGAGATATCACTACAATCTTAACCTGTTCCAGCCTAGCGTCAACCATTATCATCCCCACATATCCCCATAAACTGTGGCTCTTATTCTGTAACCCTCTACCTCGAGTGGCTCTTGGGCTTTGTATATTGTAAAAAGCAAAGAAAATTAAGAAAAAAAAAAAAGAGACACACACAAAAGAAAAATTGAATATTTATTCACTGTTTTGTGAATTTATTCACGTCTTCTATGGATATCCGCCTTGTTTATTTTCTTTGCATTTATCCTGGTGTCTTGGAAAAAAATGTAATCTGCATAGTCAATGAAAGTTCCATCAACGTTCTGATGAAACGTTATGCAAATCGGCTGAAAATTCTTGCAACCCATATTTCCAGATCATTTGATCTTTCTCAATATCTCGTGTCTCTCACGCTGACTGGACAGCCAACCCACAAATTTACTGGCACACTGTTTAGACATGATAGATAACAATATTTAAATGGACAGGTTGGCTGTGAGCATTGGGAGTGGGTAGGAAAAAAGTGGGGTGCCCCAGACAAAGGAAAGAGACACTTTCAGAAAAGGAAAGTATTTTAAACTCAATACAAGACATTTAAAAATGGCTAAACTCTGGATTTCTTTTTAAGTAAAATTCCTTATTATTAGTTCCAGAATCCATTGCAGGGTCCTTGCACAACTCTATAGACATTAACACATGCATTTTCATAAATAAATTGCTATTACAAAACATTGGTAATTTGTTCAGTTCTCATGAGGTGCTCAACAATAATAACCTTGTGTCAGGCTTAGTAACACAGAGACACTCAAAGGTACATGCTAAGTCATGAGTATGACAATAACAACATCCAGCAGCATGGCCTCTAAACAGGAAATTGGAGGTTTTGAGGAACATGAAACCCCCTCTTAATTGCCCATTGTTTCCAGATCAATCCTAATCTTTAACATCTGTTAGGGTCCCAGCCATGGGAAAAATAGTGAAATCCCAAACAAGAACAAAACATTATGAAAGTATAAAAAATACATTTTCATAGTAAAATTACCAGCAATACATTTTTACATAAAAAACAAATTACCAACACTACATTTTATCTGTAGTTGAAGTCATAAAATTGTTTTCAAAATATTTAGATTTCAGCATTAGATAACCCATAGAGATTGATATGCCGCCAAACAAAATCAACCATCCAATATCCTACAGAAATCAAACTGTATTTCAAAATATAACTTCAACAAAGCTACAACATAAAACGCACACATCACTGCCTCTAGTAATCATGTCCACACAAACATGTATATGCACAAAAGCTGAGTATCATCTACCATGTATTCAACTGTGAAAGCAGAACAACATATTATATTTATTCATTCAAAGCTTCCAAGAAAATAAATTTCAGCATTAAATGACCCATAAGATGTTGATGTAACATTAAACAATAAAATCAAATTTACATGCTAGGTATCTATCTAAATCCAAATCTTTCTCACTCCCACTGGAGGAACAACCTGATTGATCATATCTTCAGGGATGTAGCCATACTCATCATACTTGTGTTTGGTGGAGTTACTTATTTAATCCATAGTTGGGGGGCCACTATTGGCTCTGAGGTCATCAACTTCTAACAGCTCTTGTTTTTTGTGCTGCGGGGGTTCTATTTCCATTCTTAACCAGACCATGGTCTGCTGAAAGAGCCAGTTTAGTCCCCAACTACTCAGGTTTTGAATTTAGAGTGGTATCTATAGGATGTCCTAAAAGACGTGTACACATTTTGCATGTTTACCAAGTTTTTTTAATCCAGTAACATTTTGAATTATAGCAAGATCTGGTTCAGGTATTGGTGAGAATCCAGACCCCACTGAAATTGCATGAAATTTAATTTTCTAGCTTTGAAGTAATAAAATCATATATGTTATTCTGCCTTCACAATTGGATACATGGTAGATGATACTCAGCTTTTGTGCATATACATGTTTGTGTTGACATAATTACTAGAGGCAGTGGCATGTGTAATTTATATTGTACTTATATTTTGGAATACAGTTTGATGTAAGAAATTGTAGGATATATGGATTAATATCATGAGAGAGATCTTTCATGTTGGTTGGTTGATTTTGTGACATATCAACACCTCTCAGGGTTATTTAATACTGAAATTTAAATATTTTGAATTCAATTGCATGCCTTCAATCTAGGATAAAATGTATTGGTGATCATTTTGCTATAAAATATATTGTTGGTATTTTTTATATATAAAAAATATATTCCTGGTATTTTTACTATAAAAATGTATTTTATACTTTCATAGATTTTTTTTGTGGGGTGATACCACTATTTACCTGACAGGTGCTAACACTGCAGATAAGGATGGATCTGGGAACAACAGCAATTAAGAGGTGGTTCCATTTTCAATCTCCTGTTTGCTGCTGGATGTAGTTTATTGTCATACCGAGGAATCGTTATCTTGGTGATGTTCTTACAAAAATAATGTTCACTTGCAGAAAGTCTTGTGAACACAGTAAGTATTTTCGGCCACCTCTTCCCACAATCCACAATGTTTGGCAGATTTTCATCAAGTAAAACCCTCATATCATGATGGCCATAATCATCTGAGGATGGAATCTCATGTTGGAATAACACTTTTCTAATAAGCAAATTTCAAAATGCAAAAGACAGTTTCGAAATACTTCCAAAAAAAAAGAAAAAGATTTTCTCAACAACTAATGGTAATTTATTTATTCTGTCTAAATTTCTGAGATGAAGAGTTATCATTATTTACATGGGGACAATTATCCTAATCTTTGTTGTTATCACATTTTGACCATTGTGCCTTTGCCATTTATCAGGTGCTTGTTGAGCCAGGTAATCTTCAGTGATTTCAAACTGTACCCTTAATTTAATCTAGGGGTAGATTGTTCTCATTCCTGCTGACCGTGTATGGGGATATCTCATCTTGTTCATATTTAGTGCTACTTAGTTATTTGTTGCCCATTTCCGAGTACAAGGGATTGAACTCACTATTTCACCAAATTCCCAAACCAACATGTTAATCACTAGGCTATTGACCCATGGAACAATCCTGCATGGAGAACTAAACCTAACCTGCCTGCTGACAAGTGATGCTGTAACTGAATGTAATGTTTAAGTACACTCACTGAGGCTTCTCTTTTCTACTGTAGCTGCTGCTGCTGCTTTTAAAGCCTTGTTGTCATTCCTTTTCTTTCTTCATTAATAGCTCAGATTTGTATTTATTTCTATGCTAGGCCAACTCAGAAAGTTCTCATAGACTAATATATTCATTGGTTCTTTCAGACATCTGGCTCTCCTGTGTTCTTTGTTTAGTATTTTACTTCATTCTACAGGGGTTAATGATCACATTTCCCTTCATACATGATCAGCCATGCCTGACTTCATTCTTTCACTCCTAGTTACAGCTTTTCAATGCTCCTCTAGCTTTACTTTCTTCTCTTGTAGATGTGCACAGTCTTCTGAAGTAATGTTGGCAAATATCTGTAACAGTTTCTTTGCCTTCAAACGTATCTCTAATGCAAATAATGGTATATCCCATTAGTAGACCTCTTATAAACTGTCTTTGCACTTCAGCTACATTCTTGTGTCCTCAATAAGGTGGAGTATGAAAAGGGCGTTTTTTTCCCCATCCCACCACTATTATTTTAACTACCTTCACTCCTCGGCAATGTTTATTGCTTTAAAAAGTGATTAGAATTAGAATAAAAACTAAACATATGAAAGTGAATTTATACATTTTCTTTGTTCTTGAGAATTGAAAACAAAATATCACACCCTATTTATTAGATTGTTTATTTACAAGAATATTTTTATATTTACATTTTAAAAAAATAATTACAATTAAAACTAATATTAATGCTGCACAATATTTATCATTTACTAATTTATAAAGAAATATAAAAACAACTTTTTATTCATAATTTTATAAACATTTACTAAATTATTAAAATATATGAACAAATTATAAGGAAATCCTTATTATTTACCATTTTATAAAGTTTGAATCAATTGGCAGTTAGCCAAAGTTTTGTCAACCATTCCAATAAACAATATAATAAATAAATAGTGTTTATTATTTTTGTTGTCAATTCTCAAGAACAAAGAAAATGTATAAATTCACTTTCATGGGTTTAGGTTTTATTCCAATTCTAAGCGTTGATTTTTAAAACAATAAACATTGTCAAAGAGTGAAGGCGGTTAAAGATGCAGTGTTATAAGGAAAAACATTCTTTTGATTCTCCGTCTTATACAAAGGTCCATGTTTGCCAATTTCCTTTTCTCAAAGCTTAGTTTCATTTAGGCATTATTTCAAATCAGTTACATCTAAAATGGAACAAATATTTAGCAATCTATCAGGTGTAAAAATCTGCACACATTTTGATCAGGCACTCCATGTAATAAATCTAGAACATAAATGTACATCAAGAATACACTACTTTTTTGTTTCCAAAGTCAAAAGACAAATACTTACTTATATATGTCTAAAACTCTGCTGTGTACTTCTCGTAGTGGTAAACCTTTAAGATCTTTACAGGCTAACCAAAATCTGGAAAAGATACAAAGGAAGAATCATATTAAAATCTTGCTTGCTCCTTAACAGTTGCATTACAATCTGTAATAACTTGCCTGTCCCCTGCCCACAAATTCTTGGTATAGCAGCAAAGGACACAGTAAATCCCTAACACTTTTGTTTTTGAATAGAGCGTGCAGCAGAATCAGGCCAGAGATAGGTCAAGAATAGTGCAGGTTTGTTAAAGACACCGGAAAAAGGAATGCGATATTCATGCTCAGAATGATTATCAGAAAAAGCAAGACAGATGTAGAAGGACGTGAACCTATGTTTCATCGATTACGCAAAGGCTTTGGACAAAATGCGTCACAAGGATCTGATGGAACTGCTCAGCAACCTTGATATATTCAGGAAAAATACCAGAATAATCAAGAACCTATACTGGCAGCAAACAGCATGCATACACATAGGAAACGAGTTCAATGAATACACAAAAACAGAAAAGGGTGTAAGACAAGGATGCGTTTTCTCACCCAACCTGTTCAACCTATAAAGCGAGGCGATTTGGGGAGAATTGGAAATCTTACTGGGATTCAGCATTGGTGGCCACAACCATAACAACATAAGATACACAGATTACACAATACTGATAGCAGACACGGAAAAGAAATTACAAAATCTCCTACGGAAGGTAGTGAAGGAGAGCGAGAAGAAAGGACTAAGCATAAACTAACTACAAGAAGACAGAATGTATCAATAAGAGGAAGAGCCCAAAATGCAATTTGCAGGTCGGGAACACTAGAATCAAGCAGACATGGAAGTTTAAACATCTGGGAAGCATCTTGACAGAGGATGGTAAGTGCAACACTAAGATGCGTAGACGTATTCGGATGGCCAAGGACACATTCCAAAAGCTGGACAGAGTATTGCAAGACAGGAACATTTCTTTGGCAATGAAGAAAAGAATACTGAGCTGTTATGTGACATCTGTCCTTCTTTACGGCAGCGAATGTTGGACGATTTCCTCAAAGATGAAGAAGAGACTCGAGGTGACGGAGATGTAATTCTGCAGAAGGATGCTAGAGATACCATGATCAATGACGAGGTCTTAGAGAGTTTGCAAACGAGGAAGAGACTAATACTTAACATCAGGAAGAGGCAGCTGAAGTTTCTGGGACACATAATGAGGAAGGAGGGCCCAGAGAATCTGATACTCACAGGTCGAATAGAGGGAAAAAGAGACAAGGGAAAGCAGCATGTGACATACCTGGTGAGCATGAGCAGATGGATGACAGAATGTGGTCTGGGGGAGGAAGCAGAGGGAAGGAACTTGCTGAGAGTTGCAAGGGATAGAGGGAGGTGGAAAATCATGATCGCCCATGTCCTGAAAGGACATGGCACATAAAAAGAAAGCACCTCCTCCTGGGCTACAGTCATTACTCCATGCTGAAATCTTGTGGTGAGTACCATTCTATTTTGGTTGGAAGGAAAGATGGAAAAAAAGGTTATATCAGAGATACTGTTTGGTTTTAGTGATAAATAAAAGGAAGATAGAGGTGACAATAATGATCTCATGCATTTAATGTCTGCCTCAGTGAAATGGAAAATCATGAGAATTTTGAATCTTTTCATTTGTATTCACTTGCCGCTTTAAATAATGTCCCAAATTCACAGGTATTTTAGTGTTGTCAAACACACAAGTAACTTAGGCAATTATTGACTTCAGGAAACATAAGAAAAGAGAAAGAAAGTGATGCTGAAGGAGGTAATAATGCTCTCATGGGTTTAATGTCTGCTTCACTGAAATTGAAATACTTGTCAGTTTTATATCCTTTCATTTGTACCCTCTTACTTCTTTAAATGGCCTGTATTCATAATTATGATAGTTATTGCTTTTTTTTTTATTACAGTTGTTAAGATTTAAATATTTAATGATAGAATAGAGGAATTTGTACAGGTATTTTAGAGTTGTCAAACTCTCAGGGAGCTTGTTCAACCATTAACTTAGCAATTAAGATTAATTAGAAAATTAAAATCGAAAAACTGAAATTTTCAGATACTTCTAGTGAAATTTTATTCTACTGTAGATTTTATAAGCATAAGTTGTGTCAGCAATGGTTCGTTTGTATTTGGTTGAATTATAAAACCACTCAGACTTCAAAAATTTACTAAAAGATTTTTCATGGAATTTTTTATGGTTCTAATGTGAAAAAGTTTCAACTCTGATTTGAAATTCAGGAAGACAAATCCAAATTGAAATTCTGGCACTAATTAAATTAACATGTCTTCTTTTAAAACACAGGAAATAATTTTTTTTTTCAATAATATTTGCAAATTAGCAATCATTAGACTTTCCTCTCCTACCACATTCGTCTGAATAACAAATATTGATTTTTTTTTAACCATTATCTAGTGGCAATCTTGCACATAATATAAATACAGTGTCAAATTGATCCCTGACTTCCTAAAGAGTTAGGCTTTACAATCACCTAAGTGAAGCAATGTTGAGCCTGGTCAGTGCCTAGATGGGTGACTGCTTGGATGTGGAGGTGATGTAATGGATAACAGCTCAGAATCAGGGAGCCGAGTTCCAATTCCAGTTTGGTTTGTTATATTCATCTTATATACAAATACCCTTGGGAAATGTATGAATCCACCTCTTGTCCCCCCCAGAGCTATGGGTTAATTAGTAGAAATTGTATTAGTAAAATTTATTATCTCCAAAAAATCCTCACAATCTAAAAATATTTTCTGGCTTTAAATAACCTGTAAAAAAAAAAAGTTGATAAACTGTAAAGAAAAAATCAATCAACCTTAGCAGTACTTATTTTTTATTTACAAATGTCAAGTTTGAAACTATGCTCATGTGATTGATATGCTGTTTATCACTGATGTTGTTGTTTTCCCTAATTCATAATAGAATCTTATTTAGTCAACTTTGGCCATTTAGGTTTTCAGGTACCAAGACTATAATGTGGATAATACGACTTGAGTATAATATGACCCCCCCTGTTACTGAAGCTCAAAGCTAGGAATAAATTACATTCCTGAATATAATATGACCCCACAGTACAGCCACCCCTATGTAATTTCTTTTTGCAATGTTGTACCATATTATCCATTAAAATTTCAATGTCGTACATATATTTCACCAAAATATTTAATTTTTCCCGATATCAAAGAATAGAAATGAACTGGTTCTTTAGCTATTGTGTGATGGTGAAGTAATGGATAGCGGCTCGGATTGTGGAATTGGAGAGCCAAGTTCGAATTCCAGTCGAATCCATTACATTCGCTTACATGCTAATACCCTTGGGAACAGTATGGATCTTCTCCTCACATCTATGGGTAAATAATAGGATAGACCGGGTTCTATAGTCTTGGATGGCAACTGGTCTACCGCAGAAAGAAATGGCAACCTACTGCAGGAAAAAATCTGCCTAGTCAGTCATGTATCGAAAGATACATGATCGCCTAAACATATATCACGCATGGCACATAACTGTGTTTCTTCTAATTTCCATTTCAAAACTTATTTTTGAATTTTCAAGGACAGGTGCTAACTAGACATTTTTAGGTGTTAATTAGTCTATCATACCTTTCTGTCTGATATGACTTTATTAGATTTCTGTATATTAGTAAGGTGCGAAAATAAAAAAAATATTCTTACATTAAATATAAAAGGAGAAAAACTTTTGATTTTCTTGTTTTTAATAAAGCTGATTTCGTGAGCAAAAACTGAGACAAAAGACGTTCAATTACGTTTGATTCCCAAACAACAAATATGGCTGACATATCAAATAGCTTTTGCAAACAACTGTTATCAACACCTGCTTACTTTGTGATCTGGAATCTATTGTGCGAGCTGAGTGTATTTGCAAACTTGCTGTTTCAAATAAGAGGTTTTTTAAGCTGAGTAAAAACTTCTTAAAACATATCCTTGTGTATAATATAACACCCCCCCCTCCTACTTTTTGTCATTAATTTATGTTCAAAATTTCTTTGATTATGTACAAGAAAATACAGTATTCAAATCATGGGCCTAGATGTGTCATGGCTGACAACTAGAAATTAACTGCCATTAAAAAGAAACCTATAAGAGACTATAAATCAAAAAACATGTTTTAAGAATAATATATTCACTAATCAAATGTTTGCTTCTTTTTGTTTGTGAAAATAAAAATAAAACTTTTTTTTAAATATAATTTCTTAGGCCTGAACAAAAAATGTGTTGTAGAGTTATTTCCTCAGTAGAAACTCTATTTGGACTAAATTCGGTCCTAAATAGGTTCAACGTACAAAAACGTTAGGAACTTGTTTTAATAAGTATTACGCAGAGTAATCGAGTTGTGGTAGCTGACTACTTTCCGTATTCGACTCACGTCGACCCTCACTGACTCCTACTTATATTAGATGGGAGAGTCTATTATCTATAGACTAGGTGTCTTTCACCATAACAAAATGAAAGTACAATTATTGCTTAACAATTTGATTGCTTCAATTTACATAAATATAAACAAAAATATTTATTATCCAGAATAAACAGTTTTTGTCCTGGATTTTTATATATATATATATGGCATGGTGGAGTAATGGTTAGCAGCTCAGATTGAGGAATCAGAGAGCCAAGTTCAAATTCCAGTCAAATCCATTACATTCACTTATGTGCTAATACCCTTGGGAAAGGCATGAATCCTCTTCTCCCTACAGCTATAGGTAAATAGCAGGACAGACTGGGTTCTGTAGCCTTGGATGGCAACTGGTCTAGGAGAAGGACAACTCTGAATTCAAAACCTGTGGAGGGTCGTTTGGGGACCCTGTGGCACGTAGTGCACCAGGTCTCTGTATTCATCCCTTCAAAAAGTGTGGATGGCCCTGCACAAAACCTTCACCACTATAATCAAATCACATGTGCTGGTGTCTGGCAGTCAGTTCCTAGGAACTGAGCTGCTTGACCCTCATACATCAAATACGACAGGAGAGTCTAATATATATATATATATATATATCTTTTTAATCATTTCACACCAAGCAAGGCAATCATAAGGCCATTATTGAATACCATTACCATATATGGTCTGGTACTCCTCCTGTACATATCAAGATACTTGACAAGAATCTGTAATATAATTGATCCTGACCTGGCATCTCGACTTCAGTCATATTCTCAGTGATGTGATGTGGCTTCCCTCTGTCTTTTCTACAAATATTTTCATGACAACTGTTCTGATGAGCTTTTTTCCCTGGTGCCCTGTCTGCATGAATTTAAGCCTGCTACTGGATTGGCAACTAGGTCTCACCATTTTACTGTCTTTTACTAGCTAGATGCAACAGTTACTTTTCTTGCACTTTCCACCTGTGGAATTCCCTCCCAATTTCTTGCTTCCCTGGTAACTATAATCGTCAAAAATTAAAGTGCAACATCAATCAACATCTTCCGTTTTCTTGAACGCTGTTCCTTTTGGTTCTTTCTCCAATCATCTCCATTCTCTTTCACTCCCTGTAATTACACCCTGCGTCTTAGTGGCATTATTGTCTAGCTTGGGGTGAAATGATTAAAAAGAAAAGGTACAAGGGTTTGCTGAAGGTTATGATATTAAAAAAAAAAATACTATTAAACAGAGGACAATAAAAGAACAGATATTAAGATCAAGGATAAAGATTGACATTACATTTAAATTTTTGAAGATCAAACTTTGCTGGAAAGCAAGAATCCAAAAAAGAGTTCCACAAGCAAGAAGTGCAAGAGAAGAAATTGTTAACATAGAACTTACGGTTACATTTAGCCATTTCTACTATAAAATAATAAGACTTTGACACCAGTCTAGTACTGTACTTAAATTCATAAAAGTCTAGGTACCATGGAGGAATGTTCATCAAAACAGTTACCATGAAAGTATTTATAGAAAAGGCATTGGGAAGCTACATTACAATAGTTGTGAAAGTGACTGAAGTTGAGATGCTAGATCAGGACCAATAACATTGCAGATTCTTCTTTGGATTTTATCAAGAATCTCTAAATAGCAGGAGCATTGGACCAGATGTGGCAGCAATATTCAAATCAAGGATGAATGGTAGGCTTATCAATATGTAAGATAGAATCTGGTGAGAAAAATTGTCTAGCATGACACGGTCAACTTACCTAGCAGCATATATATATATATATATATTAGATATATCAAGTATGTGGTGCAGTTCAATTTACATTACAAGAATCATTCATACAGAAAACAGATATAGAAGTTAATGATAAAATGGCGAGAATACATCTTCGCAAAAAATTTACGAAAAGACATTAACCCCAAACCTGTAAATGAATGTTATGATCCCTGTTTATAAATTCCAGTTGAATAAGGTCTTTTTTGATATATTTACGAGCTTTCATCTGTTCCTACAGATATCATCAGGTAAGAAAATATTTGTTGTTTTATAATTCCAGGTAATAACAGGACATCGAAAGAGTAGTTTATAATCCGAAATTTGTTCTTAGAAATGTGTTATTGTTACTTGTTAGAGATTTTTTTGAGCGTGCGCTCACAACGCTGAGGTCGAATTATTTTAAATTTCAAAATTGTGCATTTTGTACTTATATGGCAATGGAGAATTCTTTTGTCCTGGTAGGTTTTTCAGTCAATATGGCATGAACTAAGCTGTTCAATATATACAGGAATGTCACAGTTATTATCCGAAAAATGCACGTCGGATCAGTTATTTTTAATATCAAGTATGTGGTGCAGTTCAATTTACATTACAATTTAAAATAATTCGACTTCAGCGTTGCGAGCACACGCTCAAAAAAATCTCTAACAAGTAACAATAACACATTTCTAAGAACAAATTTTGGATTATAAAACTACTCTTTCGATGTCCTGTTATTACCTGGAATTATAAAACAACAAATATTTTTCTTACCTGAAGATATCTGTAGGAACAGATGAAAGCTCGTAAATATATCAAAAAAGACCTTATTCAACTGGAATTTATAAACAGGGATCATAACATTCATTTACAGGTTCGGGGTTAAAGTCTTTTAGTAAATTTGTTTGCGAAGATGTATTCTCGCCATTTTTATCATTAACTTCTATATCTGTTTTCTGTATGAATGATTCATTGTAATATATATATATATATTTGTAGCTGGGTGTGAGCTACTCCCTTTGAATTGACCCTCTTCCAGCTATAATAGACATGTTTTTATATAAATATAGGTATCTCCAAAATTTTGCTACAAAGGAGGATATATGATGCCCCAAAACAAAATTCTATCATCAAAATCTTTGTGTTATTAGTAAAAGGAAAGATCAAAGGATTTTTTTAAATAAAAATTATTTCTTTTTATCGTTTTTAGAACCTTGGAAATTTTTATTAAAAATTTTGTTTTTCTGGTCTCATAAATTTTCTCAGGAAATTTGAGTGACTTCTTCCAGTGAAAAACACATTGATTTGGATATTCTTGCAAAATCAGATAATTTCAGGAATTATTCACAAAGATATAAAATTATTTTGAAAGTCCTTGCAGAATTTAAACCATTAAACTTTTTGGTCAAACAGAATCCCAATTACTTCCGATTTCACAATAGATTATTAAATTGTTTAAAATATGGGTATATTATTTTTGTTATTTTCATCATAATTTTTAATCTCATCATTTACTTTTCTCAGTACTGATTCACTTAGCAGGTGTCTCAAAACCTCATATCTGCATCCAATGCCCTCTGGAGCAAAAAAAAAGCAAGAATCATTATTTTATCTTTTCGGTAACTAGCAATTGTATTGTTTTTGTTTGGAATATTCAGAAGTAACCACTTCTATTGTTTAATTAATCTATATTAACTTCATTCTCATCCTAAATGCTTTTGCTTTCATCAGCTTGTAAAATCTGTGTCTCCATAACATAAAAAATATAAACCCATGACAACAATTTGGTACAAAACGGTTGTTTTTGCTTAGTGGCATATCAACCTGTGTCTGTTATTTAATGCCAAAATGTAAATATAAACATTCAAACTTTCAGTATCTGTCTATATTTCTGAGATGAGGTATTATGTAAACTATTTACATTATTCGGACTATTGTCCTCATCTTTGTTGCCATATTTATTACAACGTTTCGGCCCTTCAGTATCTGTCTATATTTCTGAGATGAGGTATTATGTACACTATTTACATTATTCGGACTATTGTCCTCATCTTTGTTGCCATATTTATTACAACGTTTCGGCCCTTCAGTATCTGTCTATATTTCTGAAATGAGGTATTATGTACACTATTTACATTATTCGGACTATTGTCCCCATCTTTGTCGCCATATTTATTACAACGATTCGGCCCTTCAATATCTGTCTATATTTCCGAGATGAGGTATTATGTACACTATTTACATTATTCGGACTATTGTCCTCATCTTTGTTGCCATATTTATTACAACGTTTCGGCCCTTCAATATCTGTCTATATTTCCGAGATGAGGTATTATGTACACTATTTACATTATTTGAACTATTGTTGCCATATTTATTACAACATTTCAGCCCTTCAGTATTTCTCTATATTTCTGAAATGAGGTATTATGTTCATTATTTACATTATTCGGACTATTATCCTCATCTTTGTCACCATATTTATTACAACACAGTGGATAAAGGTGTTAGTTAGATCCAGTGACAGGACCCTAAGAGTGTGAGTTCAATAGCTGGTTAAGGCAGTGGAGAACTTTCAGAGGGAAATTAACAGGAGATAACTGATAACTGACATGCATTAAACATGGCACGTGGAACTAGAACAGTCTACCCCAGTGAGCGAAATAAAGGGTTCAGTTTGACATTCCAACCACCTGAAGAAGGCCGGAGCGAACAACGGCCGAAACGTTGTAATAAATATGTGTGACAAAGATAAGGACAATAGTCTGAATAATGTAAATAATTCAAACTTTCATAATTAATTCAAGAGAATGACATTATTTCATGATTAAATTATAATGACTTAGCTGCATTTATTAAAAATGAATAATCTTACAAGATCATACAAGAAGTAAAAACTTTTCTCCTTACTAGAAATGAGATAATCACAGCAAAATTGATTTTTGTTTTTGAGATTTTGACAATGTATGCCAGGTCTTCAATTTTACTATAAAATGTATTAATAGTCATTTTACTATAGAAATGTATTAATAGTCATTTTACTATAAAATGTATTAATAGTCATTTTACTATAAAATGTATTAATAGTCATTTTACTATAGAAATGTATTAATAGTCATTTTACTATAGAAATGTATTAATAGTCATTTTACTATAGAAATGTATATTTACCTTCCTAGTGTTTTGCATTTGGTTTAGTTCACTATTTGCCTATAACTAACAGGTGCTGGGGTCAGGGTGGGCTTGGAAACAACAGCAATTAAGAGGTGCTTTATTTCTCCTCAAAATCTCTAATCTCTCAATCAGAAGCCTTGCTGCTGGATGTAGTTTATTATCATACCTAGGACAAGGTATGAAAGGGTTAAAATATCACGTTGCTACCCTTGGTATGTCCAGGTACCTCTGAAAAGTATTAATTCTTTTTAAAAACAAGAAAGCAATAAACAAAAAAAGATGGTAGAATACTTACTTAAGATTCTCTCCACTAAATTCTTTATCAAGAAATTTGCTGAACTGTTCCACACCAGCTTGGTCTGTGAGAACCTCTTCAATAGTAAAACCCCATCGTTTTACACGACGTGGTGGTATATCCTTTGGATTCCTGATAACAAAAATACAAATATAGATTTCAACTAGAGATTTCATGCCTTCCAAAAACTAAGCAAAGTATAAAGACAGAGGAAAATCTTTTAGAAACAAAGATGAATTTGGGAAAATTTTAAAATCAAAATGCTTACAGCCACTTTTATTTTTCATTTTACCCGAAGCAAGGCAATAAAGCTACTAAGACTCAAGGGTTTACTGAGTGTTAGAAGAAAAAAAAAAACATTAAAAAGAAAGAGAGAACAAAGCTTTGCCTATCATCCAGTTCATACTCCTCCTCACTCTTTTGGACAGGAGTAGAGGTTCATCCCTTGTTTCCTGTTTAGGATTGGGTTTCCAGTTCCTACCAAAATCTTTTTCCCTTTTGGTGGCTCTTTGTCTTGGTGGTATTATCCCCTTTGCTTGGGGCGGTGCCTCTTAATATGTAACCCTCTACCTTGAGTGGTTCTTGGGCCTTGTACAGAGTGAACATCATTGCAAAAAGAAAAAAAGGTAAGACTACCAAAGATAATGATTGATCTTCAAAAATTTGAATGCAATCGGAAGCAAGATGCGCTTTCCGTAAAAAAGGGAAACTAGAACCTTGCTTATTAGAACCTTCTTCATGGCTGAGCGGTAATGCACACCGAATCAAACAGTGCTTTTTCCTACAAAGGGGGATGCTGGTTCAATCCCAGGTGGAAAATACATTTTCCATTTTCTTTACAAATGTTTCTCGAATAAACAGGTTGATGAACGCAATATATACACCTTTTAATAAATAAAAATTGGTTGTCTTTTTCAAATACAAAGTGTTCACTATAATAAAATTTGAATATATATATATAAGTGATTCATCGAGTCTGAAACCTCGACAGAATGCAGAAAGCACTGGATGGCTGATTTGCTACCTCTTCATACAGTTGGTATGGTGTTCGCTTGACAACCTAACTGTCAGGGTTTCAATTCTCGGTAGTGGATGCGCATTGCTGATGAGTCCCAAATATAGGACGAAACGGCCGTCCAGTGCTTTCTGCATTCTGTAGAGGTTTCAGACTCAATGAATCACTTAAATATAATTATCAATTTCTCCTAATAATTTCAAATATATATATATATATATATATATATAGTGAGTGCATAGGCTGGTAGACAAAATAAACATTGGATGCTCCATTTTTCATTAAACATTCAAATACACTAAAATAATGTTTGAATTATTATATACACGCATACACACACATTTTTTATATATAAAAAATAGCTGGCCACTTGTATTTGAGGATACCCATCCATTAGGGTGGCTAGCCAATCCCTATTGCAGATGCTCACTCAGGCACATTTATATTTGCTCAACACCCACAGAGGCCACCTGTGGTTTATACCGCAACTATGCTGAGCAGATCTTAGTTACAGTTTCTGGGAAAGAGCGTGTTATCTAGTGTGATCAGCAATTTGAACAAGGCCAGCACACTCAAGCCCTCGGCCACAATGACTTGTGGCTTTGTGCTAGCACAGCTGTCAACAACCCTCAAGTGTTCCGTCTAATATTTCACCCAATTTCACTCACAAGGCTTGGATCCACCCGTTTTATTGTTTTCAAGCACTTTCCTCTACAGACCAATAACATCAGGAAGTCTCCTTCCAGACAAATCAACTGAGGTGAGATTCGAACCTTGCTCTCATGGTCAGAAAGTGAACATTCTAACCACTCGGCCACATGCCCATGTTATTGTTTTATATATATGTATATATATATATATATATATATATATATTCAGAACCTACCTACAAAGGTTTCACCTAAGGGATCCTCAGGGTACTACTGGCTAAAGAAAGTAGGTATGTGACATTTTATTGGTAAAAACAGCCGCAGTAAAATAATAAATTTAGAAAAATAAATTATATTTTATTAGGTTTCTTAGCTTTTGCTCTACTTTGTGTATTGAGCACGTTTACATTTTTACTTAATTTACTCGGTCAGTGTTTTTTCTTTTGACTAGGAATTGCGGTGCTGATTGATTATTTTCAACCAACATGGATGTTTTTAGTCTTTTCTTTCTTTACTAAATTCTTTTTCCCTGATATCAATTTGTTCAAATATATTTTTTATTTACAAATTGTATTATCCGTTTTTTTCACACCACCCAAGTATAGGTATTAAAATAATATGTAATTATATATATATATATATATATATATGTATGTATAACCTTTTACCAATGAAAAGGGCATGTATAAATTAAAAAACAAGAAACAAAAATGCTTCACAATGTCAACACTCAATTAAGGACAGCTTGAGTTGCTACTCAAGTTTCACCCTCTCACAATCCTCAGGAGAGTAATATACATATTCTGGTTACAAAACTTGGCAAAGTTGGACCTTTATAACCACAAGAAGAATGGAGTGTCAAATGGACGTTTTTTGATACCGCTGTTATTTTAACTACCTACACTCCTCTGTAAGGTTAGGATTTGTAATAAAACCTAAACATATGATGAAAGTGAATTTATACATTTTTGGGGGGGCTCTTGAGAATTTACAACAAAAATATTAAACACTATCAGATTGTTTATTTACAAGAATAATTTTATATTTACAACATATTTAAAACCTAATACAATTAGAAGTAATGCAATGAAACATCATTTACCAATTTATAATAAAATAATTTATAAACATTTGCTAAATTATTAAAAATGTGGACCAACTATAAGGAATTCCTTAATATTTGCCATTTTATAAAGTTTGAATCGATTGGCAATGAGCCGATCTTTTGCCAACCATTCCAATAAACAATGTTTATTTTTGTTGTCAATTCTCAAGAACAAAGAAAATGTATAAATTCACTTTCATATGTTTAGGTCTTACTAAAATTCTAATCATCGCTTTTTTAAAACAATAAACATTGCCAAGGAGTGAAGGTAGTTAAAATAATAGCAGTGTCAAGGGAAAAACCATCCCTTTTGACACTCTATTTTTTGGAACACATGATGGTCCAAGTTTTCCCAAAATTTTATTACAGCAAAAAAGACAAACATGTTAAAGCAAGAAGAAACAAATAACAAAAATATGGGTAAGAAAAAAATACGAAAATCATTACCATAATGTTTTGGTTTATTTTGTTTTATGGCATATCAACCTCAATGGGTTATTTAATGCCGACAAGATTCTTAGGATAGATTCGTATGAATAGAATATGTATTCTTTGGTTTAGATTGGTTTATTTTGTTTTACGGCATATCAACCTCAATGGATTATTTAATGCCGACAACATTTTTAGGATAGATTCTTATGAATAGAATATGTATTCTTTACTTTAGATTGGTTTATTTTGTTTTACGGCATATCAACCTCAATGGATTATTTAATGCCGACAACATTTTTAGGATAGATTCGTATGAATAGAATATGTATTCTTTGCTTTAGATTGGTTTATTTTGTTTTACGGCATATCAACCTCAATGGATTATTTAATGCCGACAACATTTTTAGGATAGATTCGTATGAATAGAATATGTATTCTTTGCTTTAGATTGGTTTATTTTGTTTTACGGCATATCAACCTCAATGGATTATTTAATGCCGACAACATTTTTAGGATAGATTCGTATGAATAGAATATGTATTCTTTGCTTTAGATTGGTTTATTTTGTTTTACGGCATATCAACCTCAATGGATTATTTAATGCCGACAACATTTTTAGGATAGATTCGTATGAATAGAATATGTATTCTTTGGTTTAGATTGGTTTGGTTTATTTTGTTTTACGGCATATCAACCTCAATGGATTATTTAATGCCGACAACATTTTTAGGATAGATTCGTATGAATAGAATATGTATTCTTTGGTTTAGATTGATTTGGTTTATTTTGTTTTACGGCATATCAACCTCAATGGGTTATTTAATGCCAACAAGATTTTTATTGCTGGTAATATTTTTTCCTTCATAAATCTATTTTTGGTAATAGTTTTTTCTTCAAAAACATATTGCTGGCAATAATTTTTTTAAAAAAGTATTTCTAGTATTAAAATCTATTTTTACACTTTCATAATGTTTTGACCCCAGTTTGGGGGTTAACTATTTGCCCATAGCTGGGACCCTAATAGGTACTACCAACCCAGGGTGGACCTGGGAACACCAGCAAATTAGAGGTGGTTCCACGCTCCTCAAAACCTTCTGATCAGACGCCTTGCTGTTGGACCTAGTTTATTGTCTTATCCAGGACATGGATGTAGTTTATCGTCATACCCAGGATGGATTACCATAATGTGGTTATAATGGAATCCAATGTGATAAACAAAAAAAAAAAACAGTTGAACTGGTTTATCAGTCCTCTCTCAAGGACAAGAAATGTGCACACAGCTAAAATGAACACCAAACACTAAATTTTATTTACTGTATAGACTCTGGTATAAGCCAGTTTCACAATTTTTGGGGGCATGAATTTTAACCCCTCCATAAAAAATTTACCTGTGTATAGAGTGACCCCCTATTTTTACATAAAAAACTGATCATAAGAACTCGTACTATGCTTGATTATATACAGTAATAAATGTGTTTTTTTTTAATCATTTCACCTGTTGCTTTCCATATAGTCTCTGAATCAAAACGCTGCTGCATAGATGGTATTAACAAGAAGAGAATTTCTTTTTCTTACTCATTCTTAACAGAGGAGAAGGCAGCTTGGATTCTAAGAGGCAGCAGGAGGAATGACTTCACAGGAATGTATGTCACTTGTTGACTTAGTGTCCATCTGTGTATGGTCTTAGCCTGTCTCTTGAGCCTGGGTCTGGGAAAGCGTATGGATGTTTCAAAATTATTTCAACCCTCTGTTATCCAAAACCCAGAGGCAATCTATCACTGCCAGAATGCCATTCCCATGAGGTATTCTGACCAATTGCTGACCATGGACTTTGCATTCTATAACACACCCCAAGGAAGTTGATAATGCTACTAAGACACAAGCGTGGCTACTGCAAGTGAAAGAGAATGAAAAGACTTTAGAAAGAATTGGAAAGCCAATCCTAAAAGGATAAATCTCTACTACTGTTCAAAATTTATAGGTAAATCATATCTAAACCCAAGAGCTCTCCCCCTTCTGCTTACAGAGAGATGGACAGTAGTTGTGTCGTGAATTCAAGAATACTTACACAGTCTTTTCCTGGTCCCAGTATTCTATATTATCTGAAACCCAAGGGTTTGATGGTTCTGGTGTGGTAATAAAGGCATCAAATTCTGCATATTGTTCGTAATAGGCAACAAAACTGAAAAGAGAAAACAAAGCAAAAGTTATTTGAATAAAAAAAAAACAGGCGTGAAGAAAAAGATTTACTCAAAGACAGGGTTTAACATATTTTTGTCACCTGAATTCTAAATCCAGAAAGTTTCTATATACCTTGACCCTTCAGGACTTGGACAATCATACAGCTTCCTTTGTTACATTCAGTAATAACTTCCTTTTTTATCAACCCTCCTTTTCTTATACTTATCCCCTACCTCCATAGGTTGCCTGCTGCTTTCCCCACCTTCGAAAGACCTTGCAAGTATTAAATTCTCCAAGCCTTCCCCTCTCATTATGCATCACAGAAATTCCAATTGACTTTTATGATAGTATTGTAGAGTTACTTTCCGCAGTGGAAACTGTGTTTGGACTAAATTCGGTCCTAAATAGGTTCACCGTAACAAAAACGTTAGGAACTTGTTATAGTAAGTATTACGCAGAGTAATCTAGTTGTGGTAGCTGACTACTTTCTGTATTCGACTCCCCCAGTCGACCCTCACTGACTCCTACTTATATTAGGTGGGAGAGTCTATTATCTATAGACTAGGTGTGTTTCACCATAACAGAGAGTTAGCAAATGATTTTTCTCAGTTCCTTTAAGATGAAGAGACTTGAGGCGACAGAAATGTAATTCTACAAAAGGATGCTGTGAATACCATGGACTGACCATGTGAGTAAGAAGGAAGTTTTAATAAAATGGAAACAAAATGTTCATTTATACTTAGAATCAGTTGAAATATTTCTAGGGCATATAAGGAAAGCGGGTTTGGAGAATATGGCACTCACAGGACATGTTGAAGAGTGACTGAGGGAAACATAGAAGAACCTAATTAAATTTGTGTAAATCGATATACAGAAAATGGATTAAGAGGGAGAGGGAAAAAAAACAAATTTTATTAAGAACTACAAGAGATAGGAAGTTGTGAAGAGCCATGATTGCCAACGTCCTGAAAGGACACAGCTCAAAGAAGATTCTCTTTAAGATATTCTCCTTTGTCACATTCTCTTTCTTTGATATTTCTCAACATGAAAGCCACACTTCTTCGGCTTCGAGTCTTCATCTGAGACGAAACTTTTGCAGCTTTCTCTACCACAGAGATGACCGGAAAAATGACATTGCAGTTCAGCATTCTTTTTTTTTGGCACGTAACAATTTTTTCCTCCTTAGCATGACCGGAAAAAAAAATTTCTGTATTCCTATGTTTCTGATTTTTTATCATTTCATCCCAAGCAAGGCAATAAAGCCACAAAGAATTACTAAATATTAGAGAATATGAGAAGAAAAAAAAAAACTCTGTTAAAGAAAGAAAACCATGAAAGAAGAGGAATCAAGACAACAGGAGATAATGACTAACATTGCACTTAAATTTTTGATGATCAAAGGCAATAAAGCCACTAGGATGCAAGGGGTTACTGAGTGTTAGAGAATATGAGAAAAACTACTATTAAGGTGAGAGGACAATAAAAGAACAAGAAGACAGAAGATAACGATTGACATTGCATTTAAATTTTTGAATATCAAAATTGGCTGGAAAGAAAGGAGCTGCAAGAGATAATGACATTGCTGGGTGGAGGGTTTTCCTAGACTGAAATCAATAGGTGGGATGGTGAGTGCCCCGAATGGAATCAATGGCCATGTGTCAAGGTGAGCCTTCAAACATTTTTTGACCTGGAGAGTGATGGACTCCACCAGGTTTAATTGCACAAGGCATGCTACACGTGAATGACTCCAGTTTTCAAACTAAATATGTGGAGGGAACTGCATGGTGACCCTCTGACCTCACTCGGTCATGGAGACTGGGGATGATGATTTCATTTTAATTTTAGTTCTTTTTTCTAACAACTTCAATGACTATCATTTGACAGCACCCGTCAGTAATGGAGAGTAAGCCTCATTTTAAATTTCCTTCCAAAATGTAAGCAGACATTGAATAAACTGCAATGAGAAAAGCAAGAATGTCCAATTTACAGATGTTGTTATCCCATCTTATAAAGGTTCTGTAATTAAGACCTGTTAGTAAGTAAATCTATGTTTTTCATCTGGTTTTGTTCACCTTGGGTGACAACAGCCACTGAGAAAAGTTGTAAGTTAACAGACAAAACAAACCACCCACAGATGTGAAGGTATCTTATTGCTAATGACAACATTTCAAAGACCTCAACTGGTTATTAGAGACAAATGACTGAATGAATAATGGGTGTTACAATGAATCACAGTTGACAAAAACAGCAGATTGTGGAGTCAAACAGAGGCTGGACAAGGATGTTCTAGAAACTGCCACTCACAGTATAGCTGTCTCAATCTGCTCATATTGATTTATCTACTTCAGTCTGATCATATATATCTCATTCAGTGATCATATCTATATATCTAATTCAGTCTGATCATATCTTTTGATGATCTTACTGAATCAGATGGATATGATCAGACTGTATTCAGTTTGATCTATCTAATTTGGTCTAAACTATCTGATTCAATCTGATCTATCTAATTTAGTCAGATCACAATGAATCCAGTCTACTTAGATCTACGTATCTAATCTCAGTTTGTTCATACGTATGGTTTTTGTTTCATTCAAACCGTTTTAACATGGATAATTAGTTCAAAGACTGAAATGCATATAACATCTTGTACACTCTTGTGCATGCAAACTGAGTGATCCAATGCTTTGCCAAATTATATATTAATAAGACCTGAGTAATGAAAAACATATACCAAGATAAAAAGGATTAACTTTTTGAGCCAATTTAATTATACTCCTCTAAATGTCTACATTTTTTTTCTTTGAATCTCTTAAGCTGACTAGAGCAAAACTACCACAAGCCCAAACCAAAAGTAAAAACCTATGCTCTCAGTGGAATGATGAGTATTGGGATACACTTCTAGTTCTGGGCATGAGTTGCATGATGACTTGGCCTTTAGTAAAGAATGCCATGCATCTGGCCAAATGATATAATTCTAGTATGTGTCATCTTTCTCCAGTGTGTCCTTAGCATATATCGGGCTTAGAGGCGTCCCGTTTACAGAAGTAGAGTTTTTCTTAGTCTTTGACTTCACATTTCATTCCTCTGCAGGGTTCCATTGACTGTCTCCTTTGAGATGTCAATTCCAAAGTCATTCACTCTCTTTGATCTTCTCTGAATAATTCTTCCTCCCATTCTTGATACTTGGAACCTTTCTTTGATAATTTTACATCCCTTTCTCCTGCTTTGGTAAAAGTATTCTTAACATTTCCAAAGCTGAAAAGAATTTCTTTTATTTTTGAAATGATGCTTTCACAAATGACAGCACTAATTTTTTTTCTTTTTAATCATTTCACCTCAAGCAAGGCAATAAAGCCACTAAGCCATTAAGGGTTACTGAGTGTGAAAGAATATGAGAAAAAGAAACCATGATTAAGGAGATAGAACAATAACAGAAAAGGAATCCAGAAGAGAGAAAACAACAATTTACACTGCATTTAAATTTTTGAAAATCAAAGTTGTCTGGAAAGCAAGAATCCAGAAGTGTGAGAGAAGAAACTGTTAGCAAAGAACTTACAGCTACACCTGGCCATTTCAACTGTAAAATGAGGAGATCTTGCCACCAATCTAGTCTTGTGCTTAAATTCATAAAGAGGAATAGTTATAAGAACAATTACCATGAAAATATTTATAGAAAAGGCACAGAGAAGCTACATTATGTTTTGTACTTTTTTAAAAACTTTTTCATCCCAAGCAAGGCAATAAAGCCACTATGACACAAAGGATTACTGAGTGTTAGAGAATATAAGAAAAAGAAAACATTGTAGAGGAGAGAGAACAAGTAAAGACAGAAACTAAGAAGACAGAAATTAACAATTGACATTGTATTTAATTTCAGAAAATCGAATTTGACTGATAAGCAAGAAGGCGGAAGAGAGTTTCACAAGCAAGAAGTACAAGAGAAAAAACTGTTAGCTTTGAACTGACGGTTATATCTAGCTATTTCAACTGTAAAATAATGAGACCTAGCTGCCAATCTAGTACTGTGCTCAAATTCATAAAATCTAGGTACCATAGAGGAAAGTTCATTAGAAGAATTACCATGAAAATAAGGCACAGAAAAGTTATGTTATGCTGGTGGGAAAGTGACTGAAGCCGAGATGCCAGGTCAGGACCAATAACAATACACATAGTTCTCTGAATTTTATCAAGAATCTCTAAATACATAACAGAAGCACCATACAAGATGTGGCAAGAATATTCAATGCATGCATGAATAATAGACTCTTAAATGTATCAGATCGATTCTGGCGAGAAACATTGTCTAGCATGATACAGGGAACTAAATTTCCAAGCAGAGGATCTAGCAACTGATTCAATATAATCATTCAACTTGTGTCAGCAGAATAGATTCAATGAGTAGTCACTCTCCTGAAGGTTAGTATCAGCCATTCTGATGGATGACAAAAAAAAACTTATATCAGATGATCAAAAGACAGCAGTTTTGTTTTGGAGGCATCAAAATTAACAAGCCATTTGTTGCTCCAGTTAACAACAGATAGTAGGTCATTTTTTAGATAGGCTACCAATTTGATGTTATCGAATTGATCAAACTTACTTAAGTCAAAGAACATTAGTAAAAAACTATAATTAGTGCTATTGCCTAACAACAACAAAAAAAAAAACAGTTCTTAAGAAGTAGGGGATAATAATATTTACCCCCTGTAGGTTTTGATTTGTTTGAAATAATTCTATTATTGTGTGCAAATAAAAGGAACTATGTTTTGAAATGATGGATTAAAATTTCCTTATTTTTTAAAAAGATCTTTGGAATTTTTATTTTTTAAAGAATTCAATTTTCACAGGGGAGGGGGCTAATAATTTGGTCCTCAACTGTATTTGATGTATAATCATTGGTCAATCTATCCCTCACTCATACTCCTAAGTTAGAATAGCATTGATAAATAATTAATTATATTTTGTTTTTAGAAACAAATTCTAGTTTCATCTCAGCTAGATGCTACAAAATAAGTATATTAATATAAATAATGACTTCTTGTTGATCTTTACAGAGATGGATGCATGTTAACCCTGTAAACTCACCTGTGAAGTAGAGGGCCACAGGCTCACCACATTAGGTGTTGCCACAGATTCACCATAATATATATTGGTGATGTGGCTTCTGTAGAAAGTACGTTTTTACAGGGTAGAGTTGCCAGCTCCATGCCCAACTGGTTTTAAAGTCAGCTGTCCTTCTAGACTGATTACCAACCAAAGCTACAGTCAGGTATGCTGTGTGATTAACCCTTAGGTTGGGGGAGAAAAAATGGATTCATATATTTCAAAAGTTATTCTGGAAAAAGCAAATGCAAAAGCTGGAATTCAAATTTGATATTCCAGTTCTCACTAGGTGGTGTTGGCATGGATTCTGTAGAAAGTAGGTTTTTACAGTACATAAGAGAGGAAATTGTGGAGAGCCATGATCACAAACATCCTGAAGGAGCACAAAACAGAGAAGAAGAATGAGCTTTTGTAAATGGTTGGCCAGAGTTTAGGAGAGATAACAAAAACAAAATTTACTAAGGGCGGCAAAGGACAAGAATATGTGGAGCGCTATGATTGTCAACGTCTTGAAGGAGCATGACACAATAATGGCTTCTCAGATATCTTTTGCATTTGCTGCCAAATATATTGTGGTATTTTATGATCTTACCCTGTTCACACAATTCTTCCATATTCTTAGTTTGAGAGGCAATTTCTTGGTTAACAAGGTCAATTGGCAATCCACATTTCAGCTTCATGGGTAAATTTTAGGGAGGATCTTTTGATGGGGGAATCTTTACTCTTTTTAAAGAGTAATAGCATCAACTTATGTTCAAGCAGTGAAACTGTCAATGTAAGGCTATTCTTCAGTTTAATTCACAGAAGAATATGACAAACTGGAAAGGTTTTTTGTGACACCTTTCATCCATGAGGATTTCATCAGACTCGGAAACACGTCACAAAAACATTTCCAGTTTGTCATATTTTTTCTAAATACTGTTTGTTGATACATAAAACTATATATTGTTATATCATCGAAGAATGTCTTTAATGAACAAAGTTTGTCAATGAAGGATAATGACCTTGGCAACTCCAGATAACCATGCTTGTAATCAATAATATCAACAAGGAAATGAAATTTGCATAAAAAACCAGTGACTAAATACTCATTGTCTTCTCATTATTCCTGACACTACCAAAACTTGTTAACTTCTATCATTTTGCTCTTTTTCTACGAGTGCCACCAACACCCTTATCACCTAAAGAGTGACAGAACTGTGCTCGGATATTCCTAAGACTCAAAAACGTGAAGTTGTATGCTGTAAGACCATCCTGCCTTAACAAGAATTAAAATGGATCCAGTAGCACCAGGCCATGAATAGTAATTGCCATTAAATGTCTTCAGATAACTTTCTGGACATCTTGATTTATTTCAGGTTCTTCACTTGTCTTTTGTAGCTAAAGTTTGCAATGGCGTTCGATGAGCCATCTGATTGCTATCAGTTAAAATGGTGCAAAGCTTTGTCCAGTGCTCAAATAGAACAGATTTTTTTTCCGTCATAAATTGACTATTTGGGGAAAGAGACAGATTCTCATTCATTTCCAGACAAGTTGGATCTGAATATAGCAACTAACGAATTATTTTGTGTTATATATAAAGCAGAAAATATTCAAAGAGTGTATACATCTAGCAACATTCATCTCGCAGCATGTCCTACAACCTGTTAGAGTCGTTGGAGCACCACATGTACTGAAACCATAGCAGCAGTGGGTGTGCCTAGGGCATGATAACCTGACAGAGCCCATCCCTCTTCAGGCCATTTTTTTTTTAATCCAGAGTTTTCCCATTCCTAGACAGGTTACCATTTCAAGGCAAAAGATTCTATTCTGTGCTACTATTTAACCCATTGCTGGTAGGAGAAGAGATGGATTTATTCCAAGGGTATTTGTGTAAAAGTGAATGTAACAAACCAAGCTAGAATTTGAACACTGCTTGCTGATTTCCCTTTCTGAATTGCTAACCATTACACCACCCACACATCCAAGTGAATGTTATAAACTCTGCTGCAATTTAAACACAGCATGTCAATTTCTCTGTCTCACTTGCTAACCATGACACTACTTTCACATCCAACATTATTATTGCTAAAAAATGATGACAATCGTTTCACTTATAAATATCATACAGGGGAGATAACTGTGTAATCTTCTTTATATCTTAAAATAAAATCTGACATCATGTAAGTAGGTCAATTTACGTAACAGTGCCAAAGAAAGTAGGTACAAATATATACAAATTTTGGTGAACAATCAACCTGGCGAACGATATAAGAGAACTGCTAATTGTGATTCTAATGAATAGCTCTTGTTGCAGAATCAAATAAAGAGCGAGTATAAATGAGGCTAATACAAGGCTGAAGAGCCAGTGAAGGTAGAAGGTTATTGAATGAGATGAGTGATAATAACATAAGAGGAAGAAATGAAGATTATGTGGACAGACAACAAATTTTTCATGAAGAGCTGGTTGTACTAAGAATGAAGCTTGTTGGAACATTTGTCATTCTAGGGGGAAGCTAATTTCTTCCCTTGTAAAGAACGTTAACTCAAAATACAATGGAGTTACTTCTCTTGTCTTGGAGAACAGTGTTGCACTTCTGAATTCAACAAGGTGATAAGCTGACACACACATGGAACTCACGGTTTAAATCCAAACAAATCCTTGCTGTTCTCAGGAAGTAAATGAATAAAAGTTATTTTATTATGTGTTAAAATACACTTGTCTTTTATTTTCATTCATTTTTCTTCATCCCAACAACCTGGGATTAAAATAGCAGCCATAGAAATAGTAACAGAGTAGTTATAGGCTTGCAATGTTGCATCTGGGGGGGGGGGAATAGAGCAAAAGATAAGACATACCTCACAAGACCACATAAATGATTCAATAGAATGTAAAGATAGAGCAGCTCCAGGATATGACAGCATTAAAAATATTTTCAGAACGAGCAATAGAATTACAGAAAATCTTTTACCTGTGTTTCATAGGTTAACATTCATGAAATGTTAGGAAACCTTGATCTAAATGGAAAGGATATATGGCTAATCAACCTGTACCACTCCATAACACCACCAGGCTGCAGACAGCAAGAATAATGCAAAATACATTGAAACTCAGTCTACCTCACCCACCATATTCATTTGCCTTGACTGTGCACCAACCAATTATTACCTTTTTTGATTGATGCAAAACAAATTCCTAATCTAGAAATCATTAAAAATTCTTTTAAATCTTTTTTTACCTTTTAACAAATAATGTCATACAGGTTTATATATATATATATATATATATATATGTAACCTCTTGCGTGCTAGTGGCACTCCCACCTTGCTTGGGGTGAAATGCTTAAGAAAAAAAAAATATATATGATGGACTCTCCCGTCGAACTTGACGTATGAGGGCCAGAAAGATCAGTTTCCAGAAACTGAAAGCCCAACACCCACACAGGATTTGATTATAGTGGTGAAGGCTTTGTGCAGGGCCATCCACACTTTTTGGAGGGACGAATACAGGGACCTGGTGCAACGAATGCCACAAGGTCCCCAAACGACCCTCCGCAGGTTTTGAATTCAGAGTTGTCCTTCTCCTAGACCAGTTGCCATCCAAGGCTATAGAACCCAGTCTGTCCTGCTATTTACCCATAGCTGAAGGGAGAAGAGGATTCTTACCTTTCCCAAGGGTATTAGCACGTAAGTGAATGTAATGGATTCGACTGGAATTCGAACTCGGCTCTCCGATTCCTCAATCCAAGCGTTAACCATTACTCCACAGTGCCTCCTAAAAATATATATATATATATATATATATATATATATATATATATATATATATTTTAAGAATTTCACCCCAAGCGAGGTGGGAGTGCCACTAGCACGCAAGAGGTTACAGAGAGTGAGAACAAGAGTAAAGAGGGGTGTTTGAGGAAACGATATGGAGAAGGACGGGGAAGAAGATCAAGGGGTCAGAAGATGTCAATTGACATTACATTTGAATATTATAGCTATCAGGGAAGCAAGTAAGAGGAAATGAGTTCCACTGTCAGGAAGTGCGAGATAAGAAGCTGTTGGAGTAGAAGAGATGGCTACGTTTAACTGTTTTGACAGTGAAAGGGTTGAACTGAGATGCCAACCTAGTAGCACACTTAAATTCATGCAGCTTGGGAACCAGTGAAAGTAGCTTGTCAGAGTAGTTGCCATGAGAATACTTGTAGAAAAGACAGAGGGAAGCCACAGCATGTCTGTGAGAAAGAGACTGTAGATGAGATGTCAGATCAGGACCCATCACATTGCATATCCGTCTCTGGATTTTGCCAAGGACCTCAAGATAAAGAGCAGGATCACCAGATCATATATGGCAGCAGTATTCCATGATTTACAATGAATTTAGAAAACTTTATTAAGTTTTATAAAATTTAATTATGACAAACTGGAAAAGTTTTTGTAACACATTTCATCCGTTAGGATTTCATCAGATTAAACACATCACAAGAATTTTTTCAGTTTGTCATATTTTTCTAAATACTGCTTGTTGAGATATAAAATTATACAAAATTATAGATTATTATATCATAAAATTTAATACCAAAAATTTTTAAAATCTTGATTTCTGGTTGCAGTGCCTATTCTAAAAAACATCTATTTTTTTTTATACATCTCTTGTTTTGCAGCCATTAGGAATTTACTTTTGTGTGACAGACACCCAGACTAATAAAAAAGACACCAGCTTTAATATGCACTGCAATTTTTATGAAATTCAAAAGACCTCAGAAGTGTTTGCATGCAAAATCTTCATGGCAAAAGCTTTATTGGTAGCAATTGGTTTGTTTGTCACACCTTGACAGACATCATATAATTATCTTGTAGGGATACAAAAGGTGATTATCTCCCTTAGGTAGAGATGAAGTCACATAACAGCCGCTTAGTGACATCACTTCATACAGTCACAAAAGTGGTCAGTCAGCTTACAAGAGTCAAACCAAGCAGTTATTTTTGTGGGCACGAGTTCCTTGGCTAAATCTGCATGTGGTGCAACTTACAATCCTATAGCACCGTTTTCCTATGGAAATATATCTTCCCGGATATAGAAAGAAACTATCTTCAGCTCACAGTCTTCATGCTGTGAAAATCCCAAGACTAACCATTTTCCCATTTGCAGAATATTCCTTGATATCGGCATAGCAGATAAATCCAGCCCACTTGAATCTGAAATCATAATTATGGCTTCTCCAAAAACACAAAAGAATCTCCATAAGACCCCATATTTTCATTCTTTTTTCACACTGCTTATTGTGTAGGTATGTGTTGTAGTTTCTCTATGTGGGACACATATAAATGATTTTAAATTATGTATATTTGGAAAGCAACTTTTCTTTTAAACAGGTTTCATTGAATATCACAGACAAAGAAAATTTGATGAATATTTTATTTAGTTTTTCTAATATTCTTACATTTTTTTGGTTGCTGGCAGCAAAGATTGTCCATAAGATCTATTGTCCCAAGCAGTTTCAGCCACTTCTTTATCCATTTCCTAGGGGTGACCAATATAGTGTATCAATTTCACTGCCCAATTCAAGACTGTTTCTTGACATAAATCAATTAGCTATACCAGTCATACCACCACCTCCTTGAGCAGATGCCTCACATGTCACTTTTCTGATCAAAGTGCCATAAAAAGGCACTGAACCATCCATACAACAATCCATAAGGAAGATTCTGGTTGATAACATTAGCACTTTATATAGGTCCTGTTACCAAAAAAACATCAGTTTCTTTCCATAAAACATCTAGCAAGCAGTATAAATCTCATCTAATTAAGTAGTGGAAATGGTGTGTTGAGGGTTTTTTGTTTAAATAGAATTCCAGCTACACTCAACTCACGCAGCTCAGAATAAACCTACTACTATTTAGATACCACAAAACTTGTATTTTAAACAGACAAACATGAAAACAAATTAACAACACTTAACAACAAAACCCTCTTGAAAGGAATGAAATAAAGTGCTGTGTAAAATGGCTAAAGAGGTGGCTGAAAGTTCTTGGGACAATGGACACCATGGACAACTTTTGACTTCTGCCAAATGAAAAAAATGTAATATTGGAAAAACTAAACAAAAAGCATTCATCAAAAATCTGTCATATATATATATATATATATATATATATATATGTATGTATGTATTTATGTATGTATAATTTTGTGAGAACAAAGTATGTTTGTCATTCCTCTTCTTCAGCTATTCCGTTCCATCCATGAAATATGGTTTTATCACATAATAATGCCCATTAATGAGGGAAATACAAAATGGAAGAAAGGTTTAATCTTCCATTTTTTTTTATTTCCACCCAATGTGATGTGATATTATTTGATCTTCTAAAAACCAGGCCCTCAAAGATTTGATGCAACATGGAAATTTCTCTCAATATTAAAGCCCTGCTGAAGAATCTCAACATTGCACAGAAAGCTTCTCCAACCTCTTTCTCTCTCTCATATATATATATATATATATATATATATATATATATATATACACATACACAGACATGACAGAATTGAATAGACACCAAGATAAATTTTATTTCTGATTTTTTTAATAACCAAGATAAATTAATTTAGATTATTTGATTAAAATTGCAGATAACAATACTGGAACATGCCACGAACCAAAGGAGCATCAGACCTATCCGAATTTCAGCGAGGACGTATCGTGGGCCAACATGGAGGTGGTCTTAGTCAAAGAAAAATATCTGAAAATCTTTCAATACCCCTTTCTACTGTTAATAGAGTGATCGTACAATTCACCAGAGAGGGCAAGAAGTGCACAAAACATCATCCAGGCTGCCCTGGGCCCTCTGAAAGAACCATGCATCTTGTCGAAAGAAATGCTGAACAGGATCCACATTGCAAGGCCTCTGACATAGCAACACAAGTTGATGTCAGTCCCAGAACAGCTGTCAGGTATCTTCACAAGCTGGGCTACTATGGCAGAGCTGCGAGAAGGAAACCACTTCTCCGTCCAGCCAATATCAAACGCAGAAAGGAATGGGCTCATGAGATGGTCAAGAGACCTGTGACCTTTTGGACCACTGTCATTTTCTCTGATGAGTCAAAATTCGCATTATTTTCCGGCAGTGGAAGAGTTTGGATATGGAGACTCTGTAGTCAAGAGTTTGATTTAAAAAGACTGCAGCCAACGGTGAAACATCGGGGCCTTTCAGTAATGGTATGGGGTGCAATTTGGAGTGATGGTTGTTCAGAGCTTGTGGAGTGTGAAGGAAACATTAATTCAACCAAATATGTTTCTATATTAAAGAAAGGGCTCCTTCCAATATTCTCAAGTAGTAGAACGAGTAAAGTTGACTCCCTATTTATGGAAGATGGAGCTCCATGTCACACTGCTCAAGCAACGCAACATTGGTTGAGACAAAATGGGATCAATAAACTTCCATGGCCAAGACAGTCCTCGGATATTAACCCTATTGAACATCTTTGGGGCATATTAGATCGAAAACTCCGCAAAAAGAACAGGAAGCCATCTTCTAAGCCCGAACGTTTAGGATTATTGCGTGAAACATGGCAAGAAATCCCTCAAGATGATATTCGTGAACTCATCGCTAGCATGCCTAGAAGGGTCCTTGCATTAAAAAAAAGCAAAAGGGATGTCAACCAAGTATGAGTTATTAAATTTATGACCATTTATAATTACTTCATTTGTATAAATTACTTGTTTAATAAAATAAATGGTTTCTGTGAGCGTCTATTCAATTCTGTCATGTCTGTGTATATATATATATATATATATATTTTTTTTTTTTTAAGCGTATCACCCCAAGCAAGACTGGAAGCCACTAGCATGCAAGGAGTTACAGAAGGTTTGGAGGAAGAGCAGATAGGAGTGGTAAAGGAGAGGATGTGGAGAAAGATAGTGGATCGATCAAGGCAAGGGGGTTACAGAAGATTTGGAGCAAGAGCAGATAGGAATGAAAGGTGAAAGGATGTGGAGAAGGGAAGTGGATAGATCAAGGTAGCTGGAGATGTCGATTGACGTTACACTTAAATAGTTGGAGATTATATTTGTCAAGGAAACAGGAATAAGGAAGGGAGTTCCACAGGTGAGATGTGCGAGACATGAAGCTATTGGAGTAGAAGAGACGTCTACATCTAACAGTTTCAACGGTGAAGGGGTGGGAATACACACATATATATTTTAATTGTTTTTTATTTTAAATATATAATCATCGCAACACTAAAATTCCTATGTTTCAAAACTGAAACTTCAATTTAAATTCAACCATACAAATTAAACTTAAAATACCATTCCATTATCAAGTGATGCTAATAACTTTTTAGAAATTGATTCACTTAATTTATAAGTCCAGACAAATTTGATATTTTGAGATGTTGGGGTTAAGGAAAATTCAATCTTTTATTTTAGGGGTGTTAAGATTTAACTTATTTAGAAAACTCATGTATCTAATGTCTTGTAGCTGTCAAGTCGGTCAAGTCAAGGTGGAGGCTGGGGTACCTGTCTATTGATACAAACTTCCATTTTTCAAGTAGAAATTTGTGGTAGTGTCTATGTTCCAACACATCGTCTGGGTTTCAATAACAATACATTTGGTATTTTTATTTTTTATTTTTTTATTAAAATTTGATTTTTATAAATTTCAATTACGATTTTTTCAAAAGGGGCATTCAAATATTATTTAGTCACATTTTTAATATTTTTATTTTTATTTGTACCGACTTAAGATATTATATTTAATTTATTTACTGAGTACATATATGGTAATGTTAAAATTAATATATTAGAATCTAATTATGTATTCATAAACTATTTTATGATCAAATATAAATATGTTAGTTTCAGGTTTTTTTTAAATTAGTTATTACTGAAGGAAAAAATTTGGTAATGTCTACAAAAACTTGCTGAGTTAATAAATTTTTATTTTTCAGAACTGAATTATAAATCTCATTGTTCTTTCCTATTATTTTAATATATATATATATATATATATATACATATATATATATATATATATATATATATATATATCATCATCGACTCTCCCATCGAATTCGACGTATGAGGGTCATGCAGATCAGTTCCTAGAAACTGAGAGCCTGACACATGAGATTTGATTATAGTGGTGAAGGTTTCGTGCAGGACTATCCACACTTTTTGAAGGGACGAATACAGACCTGGTGCACCGAATGCCACAAGGTCCCCAAACGACCCTCCGCGGGTTTTGAATTCAGAGTTGTCCTACTCCTAGACCAGTTGCCATCCAACGCTATAGAACCCGGTCTGTCCTACTATTTACCCATAGTTGGAGGGAGAGGAAGACAATTCACACCTTTCCCAAGGGTATTCGCACGTAAGTGAATGCAATGGATTCGACTGGAATTCGAACTCGGCTCTCTGATTCCTCAATCCAAGCCGTTATCCATTACTCCACCGTGTAAATGCTACCTTTCAATCCATCATGAATTAAACACTATTTTATCAGATTGTTTATTTACAAGACTAATTTACATATACAAGATTATAAAAATATGTGAATCAATGATAATGCAATATTTATTATATCAAGAAATAATTGTGAAAAGAATCTTTTTTATAAATTTCTGAATAAAAATCTGTCAGTGAACAAGAAAAATAGAAAATTTAAATAAAGACATAATGACAAGTAACTGTAATTACAAATTTTGAAAAATGCTTTTTCTGGTACTTCCTTTCATAAATTCCCCAAAATAGTTTACAACCATCTAGGTTTGTTATTTTTTTGTTTTTTTTATCAAGAATTGACCACAAAAATGTTAAACACTGTTTATGTACTTATTACACTGTTTATTTACAAGAATAGTATTTAATTCATTTGTTATCATTTCTTAAGAAATAAGAAGATGGATAAATCAAATTTCATGTTTGGATTTTATTAAAAATCCATAAATAACTTTTTAAAACCATTTAACCCCTCCTTTTGACACAATGGCTTATTGTGAGTATGAAGGTTATACTTTGCCGAGATCTTGTTATTTCATGGTAACCTTATTATTAGTCTATTAAATATGTTGGTAAAGAAAATATGGGAACACGAATAACAGCTTTTTAAAACAATGACCATTGCTGAGTGAGTTTAAAATAATATTTCTGTACTGGGCATTATTCTGGAAATATAGCAAATAAATGGTCTTCATTCTTTTTTGTATAAAGCTACTCTAAAATGTTGAAAAGAACAACTTACCATAAAATATCAGATATAACAATTTAGATACCATATTTTTATTTTTGTTCATGTCTAATTTTTAACTTCTACAATAAGATTACTTCTGTATAGTGTGCCCCCCCCCCTGCCCACTATTTTTTGCATAAAAAACCTGATCATAAAACTGAGGAAGAGGTGTCAGAGGAAGTGTGAGCAGGAGCATGAGGTGGAGAAAGAGGTGAAGAACAAAGAGGAGAGAAGGAAAAGCAGGAGAAAAAGAAATAGGAAAAGAAGAATGTAGAAGAGCAGGAGAAGAAGGAGGAGGATCAAAAGAAAAGAGAAGGAGGAGGAGAAAAGGAAAGATGTGCATTTATGTCAAGATATAAATGTGTCGATGTATTGATTGAGACATTATCCAGTTTCTCCAATAAAATGGCACCATGTGGCTATCAAATTGCTCACTGATTCAAGCTGTTATACAAATAGCAGGATCTGTACATTTTCTTGCAAAAGAAACATAAATATGATCTTATTTAGTTCAGTAGATTTGAGCATAATTAAGTGGATAGAAAACATTTACATAACTGGAGGGATTTCCATACAAAGCAAACTTCAAAACCTTCTTCAATAAAGAGCTCAAACAAGGGAGAATACCCTGTAGCCTTCTTCTCAAATATGAATTTAGATGTGTTTAGCTATAATTATAGTTTTGTATCTTACAGTAATTTTCTTTGTGAGTGGGTATATTTGCTTTCTCTTTTATTAAAGATTACACACACATATATGTGTATGTGTATGTGTTTGTTTGGAAAAATGATATATAAATTTGTATATGCCAAAAACAATTGTAGGGGAAAAAACTATAACAAATTAAAAAAAGTTTTTTCTGTAAATCAACTAATAAAAATGATCTCAAATTTCTATTCTCATCATAACAAAATACAATCCGAAATAATCATTGGATTTTTTCTGTAAATAAAAATGATCTGAAATTTCTATTCTCATCATAACAACAAAATATAATCCGAAATAATCATTGGATTTTTTTAAGAGCATTCATGAATTGAAGGTCTCAATACTTTCATGAAGAGGACAAATACATTGAAAATACTTTCCAACTCCTCCAATACCCAACTTCATATTCAATGTAAAACAAAAGTCTCATAGATTATTTCAAAATAGAAAAGTGGTCACTCATGACAAGCACAACAAATCAAAGAAATATAGTGTTCTACCCATCAACCCAATCAAAACTGAAAAGAATTTATCTAAATGCTGCATAAAATTTGCCGCAACTACATCTAAAATAATAAAAGACTTCATACAAGTGAGATAATAAGCTAAAATGAATTTCCTCTACATATATATTTATACACACATATGTATATACATTTATATATACACACACACACACATATACACACACACACACATATATACATACACACACACACACACATATATATATATATATATATATATATATATATATATATATATATATTATAAATTTACTAATTTAAAAATATGGTCCCATCATACAATGTGGTGATGGGACCATATTTTTAAATTAGTAAATTTATAATTATTTATGCTCTGCAGAATTATATTGAGCACTGTTTTTTAAAAATAAAAATAATTAATAAGAACACTGGATTATAAATCTTACTGTTCTTTCTCATTATCTTTATATACATACAGTGGGGTTGAATAAGTGATCGTACAGCAAACAAATGCTTGTTATTCTCACTTATAGCGAATGAAAACCTCGAATAACAATGTTATATATGTATTTTGGGGCATAGAATCAGAATCTGCAATTTAAAATTAGAAATTCATCGATAAGTGATGTGATTATGCACATTTTTATATTTTGAATAGTGGAAAAAGTGTTCGTACAGTAGCAATTTTTGCATTATAATACCGTAGATTTTGGTTGTACCTCAAAGTAGAAGATTCTAAACTGTTCTAGAATATTCTCAGTAACTCTATTGCAACATTCCGTTCAAAATTGGATCATTCTGCAGTCACTGTTCACTGATAACAGTTCTAATAATGGCTAGACGTAAGGAAATGACTTGTGCTCAAAAAGAGCTAATTATTAAGCTAGGGAACACTGGTAAAAGTTACAGAAACATCTCCAGTGACACGAACATACCTTTTTCAACAATTGGTTCATTTATTGCAAGATTTAAAAGACGTAATACTGTTGAGAACAAAAGCAGACCCATACTCCCAGGAATATCTCTCCCAGATATTGAAGAAATTGCGACAGGTCCAAAATAATCCAATTGCCATCAGACAAAACCTTCAGAATGATCTGAGTTTGTCGGGAGTTAACGTAACTAAGCAAACGATTAGTAATGAACTATGCAGAGACGGTATAAAGTCGCGCTCTCCAAGAAAGACACCACTCCTTTTGAAACGGCATAGAGATGCCAGGTTGAAATTTGCGACAGGGCATAAAGATAAGGAAAATTCTTATTGGGAAAGAGTTCTTTGGACAGATGAGAGTAAAATTGAGTTGTTCGGTTGCAATTCCCTGAATCATGTATGGAGGAAAGACGGTGAAGCATACTCACCCAAGAACACCATACCAACAGTCAAATTTGGTGGGGGTAGTATCATGGTTTGGGGCTGCTTTTCAATGCGAGGTGTTGGCAAACTAGCAATTATAGAAGATAGAATGAATGCAAAAAATATCAACAAATCATAAGCGAAAATTTATCGCTTTCTGGGGCTTCCTCCTGATTGGATCTTCCAGCTGGACAATGATCCCAAGCATACTGCTAGCTAAGAGTATGAAGAATTGGCTTGCTAATAACAACGTTAACATCTTACAATGGCCCAGTCAGTCGCCGGATTTGAATCCAATAGAGAATTTTTTGTGGTTTTTAAAAAATAAGATCCGTGATAGAAGTCCAACAAACATCAAAAACCTGAAGACAATTACTCAGGAAGAATGGGACAAAATACCTACTAAAGTATGCGAATCGTTAATTAAAGACTACAGGAAGAGATTGGTTGCTGTTGAACTTAATAAAGGCTTTGCTACAAAATATTAAACAGAGAAAACATGTTTTAGTTCTGCTGTACGATCATTTTTAAACCCCTAAAAATTTAAATATTGCTATATTTTCTTAACCGTGGAATATTATTTAGTTTTAGTATGCAATCTGATATAGTAGATATATTTCCATTTTGTTAATTTAATGTTACAAATAAAAATATGAAATATTTTCATGTGTACGATCACTTATTCAACCCCACTATATATAATATATATATATATATATATATATATATATATATATATATATATATATATAGATAGATAGATAGATAGATAGATAGATAGATAGATTATAATTATTTTTTTTAAAATATGTATCCATTGCGTCACAGAAATTACAGTTTTGAAACCGAAACTCAAGTCCTAAAGTTTAATTTCAAAATTAAACTTAAAATTTAAGAGGGAGGTGGGTGAGTTATTTTTTTATGCCATGATAAACTGGAACATAGACAGGCTATCATTGTGAAAAATATGTCAGTGACAAATGTATCGTGATTATAGACAAATATGACATATTCAATTTTTTGAAACAGCATTGAAGGGAGGGTAGGTTAATCAGATGTGAAGTTCACAGAAAAAAAATTTTTTTAATTGTTTTTAGATTCAGGAAGCTTCTTAAAGGAGCCTGTAGATAAAATTTAAATTATGGAACATCTATATAAGATATTAATAAAACTAACTTGATAGCAATACATAGCAATATTAAAGCTGAATAAACAAAATAAGGTAATTACCCATAGAGGGTGGACCATTATATACTAATAAATTATGGCTATAAGAAATGGTAATAGGTAATTTTTAAAAATTTAACTATATTTTTAAGGTAAAAAATAAACTGTGTCACCTATTTACAGTTAATTCACTCCTTTAGTTTAATAGAGGTTTTTTTGTCCGCAAATTTGATGATTTCTAATTTTTCATGTAAACAAAGCACAGTTCATTTAAAGATTTACAAATTCTAATCTTTTATAGTATTTTCAATTTTACCATAGTGGTTTATATTAACTTCTTTTAAGTTCTAAAAATATTTAGGAAGGGACATCCTATTTCTGTACATGTTATTAGAGAAAGATAATACACCTAGTTTTAAAGGAGTTCTTGGTACTCCCGATATAAAAGTTTTTAACTGTTGGATTTTCTATAGTATAAATAGTGCTTAACAAGAGAGTCTGTTTTGCAATAGACATTTGTTAGAATTTCTACAATTACACTTGCTGGTATTATCTGCATGTGTTGCTTTGGAATGGCAATTATTACTCAGGTTTTTGCATTGATTTAAAATTTTATTATTATGTTTTTTTAATAATTTTTTCAAGATTATCAGTACAACTATAGCTTAGTTTTAGTGTATTTCTGTTAAAAATCTTACGAAGTGGATTATTTCTGGGGAAGTGTTTCTCAATTAAATGGAGAAATTTCTGCCCTAAATTAGTACTAACCATTTGGTTAAATGGGTGCGTGTACCAAATGATTTTTCTGCTTCTATTTTTATTCCTACTATCGCTGTTATGATTCATATATTTGATACCAGGGCACTTATAAGCCACTATGTTTTTAAGGCAGTGTTATAAAATTTACTATGCTTGTAAAAGACATCTTCACTGGACGAGTTATTGCTAATCCTATATTCTATGGAGGAGGGTCTGTGTTTGATTATGGCTGGTGGGTGGTTAGAATTTGGGTGGATATATATTAGATTGGCATTTGTTTTCATTATTAACGATGTCTAATGTAACATCAAGGAAATCTACTTATTTTAAATTAGTGTTGATCTTAATTGATTTAAATTCTTTATATATTAATTTACTGATTTTGTCAGCTTTAATTTTTGTGGAATTTTTCACCACCATAAGGCCATCATCTCTGCATAAGCCTACATTATCAATGTTGACATCTTGGTAGGTACTAAGATTATATAAGATAAATAAACCAATAAGGTCGAAAGACTCAGCTAAATACCAAAGGCAAAGTAAAAAGATCCCTGGGAATAGACGGGGAATAATCCCCAATATCAAACTGGATAAATAAACAGTTCTTTTTATCATTTTGTGGTATTAATCCATTGTACAAGTCCAAGACACTTTCTAATCAACTGGTTGACTTTATCGAGGATAATCTTGCTAATTCTACCAATTTCTGGCCTGGTAGGGTTGATAACTTCAAAATCAGATTTACGATCCTTGATAATGACATAAGATTGTTTAGCACAGAGTTTGTTAATTCTATTGCTGAGTTTTAGTTTGTCAGTTATATTATTATCTACATTTCTATCATTTTTAGTTAAGTTTTTTCTAATTAACATATTGTTATATACCTGTTGTATTCCGTGCTAATAGGAATATATACTTGAAAAACAAGGTGGATAAAATAAGTAAAGGTTTATTGTAAAAAACCAGTACAATAAGAATAAACATAACAGTTATGCACAAAGTCATCGCAAGTCAATCCAGTAGTGAGTGCTACTATTGGAAGGTCGGTAGTTCTTGCATAAGTCTGAGTCATAGTCAATAGATCCCAGCTAGTCTCTGTAGTCCATTGACAAGTCCATTGACTTGTACTTATGTTTTTCGATGTTAAACATTCTCTTTTTTTGTGTGGTAGTGACACAAATGTCTTTCTTGGACTAGCAGCGAGAAAGTTCTTTTGCTTGAACGGTAATAAAACAATTAAGATTGTTTCAAAAAAAGGGTGGGGAAAGATATCTGTATTCTTATCTTTTAATGACCCCTGTGTGTTCTTAGATCTATTTCTATTTTATTTTTATTAGGTGTGTTTTTGTTAGTATGTTTATGTATATTCCCTCTCCATGCATACCCTGTCTTATTATAAGGAATTAGTATACATATATATATATATATATATATATATATATATATATATATATATATATATGTATATATATATATATATATACATACATACATACATACATACATATATAAACACACACACACATATACATACATACACATACACACACTTCCTATGTTGTGTAAGGTTCATGTGTGTGCTTGTGAGTAGTCTATTTGTTTTTGCCAATATATGTATATATATTCATGCTCCACAGATACCCACGTGTGAGTGTTTGCATATGCATGTGAGTAGTTCAACTACTGTATTTGGCCATTGTGCATGCATGTTGTGTGTTTTTGTGTGTGTGGGGGTTATGATCTATTTAGTGCGGGTTTAAATTTGTTTATGAAATATTTTTCTTGCATTTGTAGGTAAGAATAATTGTCTATTTGGTAGATTGGCATAATTTTAAATTCACCTTGGTTACATTTATAGATGTGTTGTGATACAAAGAGTTTTCTCTTGTCTGGTAATTTGATGTTGCTTTTGTGAAGGGAAACTCTGATACCTATATATGGCTGATACCTATATATGACTTCTTGCATTTTGTGCATTTGAGTGCATAAATCACATTTTTGGAGTTGCAGTTTAAATTTTTTATTTATTATGAATGTTGTTTTGGGGTTTTGAAAAGTGTAGGAGTTTCTTTCTATCATGATATCACAAAAAGCTGAATACATTAGCATCTCAAACCCCAATGACCTTACATTCAGACCAGCCTGTCCAACTAAATGACTCAGTAACCTAATAGTCCATCCCACGAACATCCCATAGGAGATGCTTAAGCTTCCCAAATGCATTGGTTGCCTTTGATATTCGGTTAACTATTTCATCATCCAAAGAGACATTTGAATTGATTTTGCTTCCTAAGTACGAGAATGATTTCACATACTTCAGGTTGTTGCTGCCAACAGTAATGGGAATGATTGGAAAGGTATGGACAGGTGGTTGTTTGACATCCTTGATCTGCTTAGGTGTAGGCCTTGGTTGATGGACAACTTCAGTTTTCTTTATCCTTATAGTTAATCCAAATGCATTGCAAGCAGTAGAAAAATGATTGACAAGTGCTTCTGCTTCTTCGATTGAGATGGCCATGATCACAGTGTCATCAGCAAACAAAAGATTCTTTGCTCGAGTCAGCAAATTTGCTTTAAAACATTGATGGTTAAAGAAGCTGCCACTTGTGTGGAATTCAAATTTCTCGCCCATGTCAAGATCACTAAACGTATGGTGCAGCATGACCGAAAAGAAGAGACCAAAACCTACAGGAGCCATGACACAACCTTGTTTGGCGCCATTTGTCACACTGAAGGTTTCTGAAAACTCTCTATTAGATAGAACAGATGCTTTCATTCCTTCGTGAAACAAGATGATAACTTCTACTCCAATAGCTTCATGTCTTGCACATCTCGCCTGTGGAACTCCCTTCCTTATTCCTGTTTCCCTGACAAATACAATCTCCAACTATTTAAGTGTAACGTCAATCGACATCTCCAGTTGCCTTGATCTATCCACTTCCCTTCTCCACATCCTTTCACCTTTCATTCCTATCTGCTCTCGCTCCAAATCTTCTGTAACCCCCTTGCCTTGATCGATCCACTATCTTTCTCCACATCCTCTCCTTTACCACTCCTATCTGCTCTTCCTCCAAACCTTCTGTAATCCCTTGCGTGCTAGTGGCCTCCAGCCTTGCTTGGGGTGAAAAGCTTAAAAAAAAAATTAAAAAAACAAAACTTTCAGGTATGCCAAGCTTTTTGAATACTTTCCAGAAGGCACCCCTGTTTACAGTGTCAAACGCTTTGGTCAGATCAATAAAGACAGTATAGAGTTCATGGTTCAGCAACCTGATGAAGTGAAAAAATCATATCAATGCTCCCACGACTTGAATTAAAATCACACTGATATTCGGGAAAGATGTCATCAATGAGATGTTTGATTATTCTATTGAGACTAACATGTGCGATAATTTTGCCAGCGATACTTAGAAGTGCAATGCCACGGGAATTATCACATACAACCTTTTCGCCTTTGCTTTTGTACAATCATCTTTGTAGTCCTGTGGAACAGAACCAAACTTCCATATGACTTTAAAAAGCTCAAAGAGTTTTCTAACCAGAGACTTCCCACCATGTTTAAAAATTTTGGTGGGGAATAGCATCTTTTCAAGGACAATTGCTTGATAGAATCCTGGATTTCCTTTAGGCAGAGCTCAAGAGACAACTGTGAAATTTCTGGTTACTTATGAATTGAAACAATGACATTGTCCTTAAGATATATATATATATATATATATATATATATATATGTATATGTATATATATATCTATATATATATATATATATACATATATATATGCACATTATATAAATATATATACATATATATATACACACATGTACACATATATACAGACACACATATATATATATATATATATATATATATATATATATATATATACATGTGTGTGTATATATATATATATATATATATATATATACACATGTATATATATATATATGTATATAGGACAAAATCAGCATCTAGTGCTTTCTGCATTCTGTTGAGGCTTCTTCCAGACTCGATGAATTAATTATAATTATCTTAAATCCTCCTAACAATTTCTTATATATATATATATATATATATATATATATATATATATATATATATTTAAAGACATTTATATTATGTTTAACATTCTTTTTATAGATACAAGTATTTAAGCAAATAAAAAGAACGTTAAACATAATATAAATGTCTTTAAATAAATTGTCGGACTATGTCCAATTCTAAAATATATATATATATATATATATATATTTATAAAAAGCAATGGTAGAGGTCATCAGTGATGATTATATATATATATATGAACGCACACACACACACACACACATATATATATGTGTGTGTGTGTGTGTGCATGTACATATGCATATTTATATATATATATGTGTGTGTGTGTTTATATATATATATATATATACACACACAAGTGTGTGTGTGCATGTACATATGCATATTTATATATTGTATATATATATATATGTATGTATGTGTGTACATGTATATATGCATGTATGTCTGTGTGTGTGTCTATATATGTATGTGTGTGTGTGTGTGTGTGTCTCTCTCTCTCTATATATATATATACATATATACACACACACACACACACGTGTACATTATATCTATATATATATATATCTATCTATCTATATATATATATATATATATATATATATATAATCATCACTAATGACCTCTACCATTGCTTTTTATAAATATATATATATATATATAAGAAATTGTTAGGAGGATTTGAGATAATTATAATTAATTCATCGAGTCTGGAAGAAACCTCAACAGAATGCAGAAAGCACTAGACGTCGATTTTGTCCTATATACATATATATATATATATATATATATATATATATATATATATATCACATTCAAACACTAATGTATTAGGCACATTTGTTATGACAGCAAACAACCATTAATTTAAAACAAATTTCTCACAGATATCTGATCCAATTTTATTGCCCTTCTGCTGATCAATCACCTTCAGATTGCTCAAGTTATGGACATCTGTCTGAAGTGCTTTGATTTTAAACTCCTTCCATAGATTTTCTATGATATGTAGGTCAGGCATTTAATGTGTAGCATTATGCTTAGCATAATATTAAAGTGAATGTGTAATATATGTAACACAATGCCGAAGTAAATTTGTTTCAACATCATATGCCATGTATATGATATGTAACATATATAACACAATGTCAAAGAGTGTGTATAAATATATATGTAACAATGTGAATGTATGACACATGTAACACAATGTAATAGTAACTGTGTGTTATAACATGTATTGGACAAAACTTGATGTGTAATGTGTATAACATAATATCAAAGTGAATGAGTAACCTATGTAACACAATGTAAAAACTGAATATAGGTTATTTACATGGGGACTTTAGTATATATTTTTTATTAAGCTGGTCCTTGATCTAAGCTTTCTGCTCACATACGCCATCTTCAGAGTGGTTATACAGACATTTAAAGATTTTAAGATATTCACCATCAATGATGATATTCTGTTGACATAGAAGATTGCTATGCGGCAATAGTGGTCATGAAATAGCAGACGCAGGTTAAAAATTCATGATGCAGTGCTGTGCTGTTGTACCACATGAGAGACCGAAATATTAACTACAGAATCATATGCCTAGATGCAATGTAATATGTTAAGCTTAGATCGAGGAACAGCCTAATAAAAAATATTCAAATGTTGGACACTTTTTGTCTTTATTTTCACCCAAAATTAAAGCAACTATACGAAGTTTAGAACGGCTCATGATCAAACATAATAGACATTCATTGTCTGTTATATTTAACAATATGTTTAAATAATGATCTATTGCTGCAATACATTATATATATATATATATATATATATATATATATATATATATAATTCTAATACTAAAATAGTTAATGGTCAGAGTTGAATTAAACCAGGAAACAGTAGCATTAAAAAGTGTTCAATACACATAAAAAAGAATATATATATATATATATATATATATATATATATATGCATGTGTGTGTGTGTGTGAAGAAATATAGTCTTAAGATGTGCTATATTTATGGGATAAAGTGCTCAATATCAGAGGTAGAGCGTGTGTAAATATAAAAGTGGACATAGAAGTCAACACTTAGAGTCTGTTTCATGCTAGACGCAATCGTCAGACCACGACGATGGCATCTAGCATGAAACAGACTGTCGCCTCTAAGTGTTGACTTCTATGTTCACTTTTATATATATATATATATATATATATATATATATAAAATTCCGAACGGTTGAAACCAAGGTAGCGTAATTGGCCGATCGCCTAATTATATATATATATATATATAAAGAAATATAATCTTAAAGTGTGCTATATTTATGGGATAAAGTGCTCAATATCAGAGATAGAGCGTGTGTAAATATAAAAGTGAGCATTGAAGGCAACACTTAGAGGCGACAGTCTGTTTCATGCTAGACGCAATCGTCAGGCCATTTCACCTAGCAGGAAACAGACTGTCGCCTTTAAGTGTTGACTTCTAGGTTCACTTTTAATATATATATATATATATATATATATATATATATATAAATATAAAATACCGAAAGGTTGAAACCAAGGTAGCGGAATTGGCTGATCGTTTAATTATATATATATATATATATATATATATATATATATATATGCATGCAAAGACAACATAAATAAAAGATATGAAGAAAGCTATTTATATCTACACTTCTGTTCTTTTCTTCTCATTTATTGGTGAAAAGCAATCATATCTGAAGGCATATATATAGCTCTGACTGACACCAAATCAGCTGGGTTTCAATCTGGGCTTGAGGCATTTAGTTGTCTTGTTGTACTGAGGAGTTGTGATACAGCGGAACAGTACTGTCTGCGAATGACATATGTGTGTGTGTGTGTGTGTGTGAAAGAAGTTGTTAGTTCAACACGGGAGTCAAAATATTGGTGTGAAGCAAAACAAAAGTGTGGTATAAAAACAATATGGTGTCGAATCCAGAAAGCACCATAATTTAAATAGAATTTAAAACAGCAACATTAAAGCTAATTAAGATTAAATAAGGCTTGAGGGGCAGGGGCGAGAATGATGAAAATCTTCCCAAAGGCACTCCCAGTTATCATCTTGCAGACTAACAATGAAACACAACCCTGCAGAAAGAAAGAAAGAAAGAAATGAAGAAACGGTTGTGGATGATCAAAAGGACCAAGAGGAATCCGAAATGTCCAATGAAAACGTACGAAATGGGAAGAGAAGGAAAGCAAAGAAATACTGAAGATGAAACAATGTATAGAAGAAGCCCAAGATTATAACAAAAATGGGAGCAAAAAATTGTCCGTGCAGATCAAATAAGGCAGAGAGAGAGAGAGGTCAGTCTTTCCATAGACACTCTCAATTATGGCCTTGCATAGAAACAATGAAACATGACCTCACAGAAAGAAACAAATGAAGAAATGATTCTGGATGATGAACAGGGCCAAAAAGATTCCAAAATATCTGACAGAGACATAACAATGGAAGAAGAATACACTGAGTCCAATACAGGATGAACATGATTAAGATCTCTAAGAGAAAGAAATACATCGAGATCTCTAAGAATGAATGCAAAGAGACCCTGAAAATGAAATAATGTATAAAAGTCCAAAATCTACAATGAGTATAAAACCCCTATGTTTCTAGATGTAGGAATATATTTGTATGTAGGAGATTGCCCCTATGTATATATCTGATAAAAGAGACTAAGAAAGGTTTACATGAAGTAGGAACTAGTAATGAAGGTCACATTAGTAGATGTACTAAGGGACTTGTAAATATCCCACCAAAACGAAAAAGTAGAATAATTTTGAAGATTTCTTACCTTTCAGCAACTTTGGATATTTTTACTCTTCGTTTCTCTAGCTTTTGTTTTAGACTCTCAATCTGAAAAGAAAGGAATTGGTAGAGAATATTAATCAGTAAATCAAAAATTGCCATTAGAATTCCTCCATGAAATTAAGACAAAGTTGAACAAAAAGGACAAAAATTGGCACATACAAGTGTGAAAAAGGGAATCGTTATATGTTAAAATGAGGATGCACTGAAAATTCAAACTCTCTAAAAATTGGGCTTCAGCATTCTTTTGTTAGAAAAGTCTCATTTGTTACCTAGCTTTAATTAAGCTTGAGCTTAAGGCAAAATGAAGTCTTTAGTTAATATATTAAATGTAGTTTATAGAATTTCCACGATAGACTCAGTCTACTTCCTGCTCTCCCCTACTACTATGACAATGGACTGCTCCTACTTATGAATATGGCAAGTAGCCACATTAGAGTAGGATTTGAGTTTATCCAAGTTAATTCCATTCTATGTATGAGTATTTAATAAACCACTTCTTCGTCTCTGTTTTCCCATACCTAGTCTTCTGTTCCTTTGTCACTTTCTCTAACTGCAGCCTTCCTAATTCCTGGCCATTTTGAACAAAGGCAACATTATAACAGTTACCTTATAATTCTTTTTAGCAATAAATTCTGTTTTCACCATTCATTTTAGTTTAAAGGATCAGATGTTTCACGTAAAATGTTACAAAACAGGAACTACAGAAGTGGATTTCCAACAAGTTTGGAAAATAAGCAGCAAGACGTTTGTTTTAGAGCTTAGAGAGAACAAGAATATGTTTCTGAAGTAATACCATCAAGTCCACATTTTGTGATGATCAAGTTTAGTCACATCATCGCATGTCATTAAGTATTTTTGTCAAACTGGTGTTTTTCCTTGTGCTCTAAGGGGTTCTATTGGTTGTGTCTCAGTGTTAGTCTCCTCTTCTGTCAATACACCAATTTGGCACTATCTCTGTCTTAGTCATTTTTTGCAGGAGTTTGTGACCATCAACTGACCCTATAGAATATATTGTATTTCAAAAATACAATTTATCTACAGCCAGTGTAGTTCCTTTTTTTTTTTTAATTGGGTGATTTTTTCTTCTTAATATTTAACCATAGCATTCGTTTTCCTCCCAAAGAAAAAAGAATGTTATGGTTTAGGGAGAAAAAAAAGGAATATAAAATTCTTTTTTTCTTCCCAATTGTTAACATTCTTTTTTTTCGCATCCTTAACATTCACATTCTTTTCTTCCCAATCCTTAACCTTCAACTCGTTTCTTCCCAATCCTTAACTTACACATTTTTCTTCTCAATCATTTAACATCCATATTTTTTCTTCCATTTCCTTAACCTTCGACATTCAGTCCTTAACCATAACATTCTTTTTTCTCTAATACAAGAAAAAAAATGTTAAGAAATTGGGAAGAAAAAAATGTATCATAAATTTTTTTCCTTCCCAATCCTTAACATTCTTTTTTCTTCCCAATACTTAACATTCTTTTTTCTTAACATTCTTTTTACTTCCCAATCCTTAACATTCTTTTTTCTTCCCAATCCTCAGCATTCTTTTTACTTCCCAATCCTTAACATTCTTTTTTCTTCCCAATCCTTAGCATTCTTTTTTCTTCCCAATCCTCAGCATTCTTTTTACTTCCCAATCCTTAACATTCTTTTTCTTCCCAATCCTTAACATTCTTTTTCTTCCCAATCCTTAACATTCTTTTTTCTTCACAATCCATAACATTCTTTTTTTTCCCAATCCCCAGCATTCCTTTTACTTCCCAATCCTTAACATTCTTTTTTCTTCCCAATCCTTAACATTCTTTTTTCTTCCCAATCCTTATTATTCCTTTTACTTCCCAATCCTTAACATTCTTTTTCTTCCCAATCCTTAACATTCCTTTTACTTCCCAATCCTTAACATTCTTTTTTCTTCCCAATCCTCAGCATTCCTTTTACTTCCCAATCCTTAACATTCTTTTTTCTTCCCAATCCTTAACATTCTTTTTTCTTCCCAATCCTTAGCATTCTTTTTACTTCCCAATCCTCAGCATTCTTTTTACTTCCCAATCCTTAACATTCATTATTTCTTCCCAATCCTTAGCATTCTTTCTTCCCAATCCTTAGCATTCTTTTTTCTTCCCAATCCTCAGCATTCCTTTTACTTCCCAATGCTTAACATTCTTTTTTCTTCCCAATCCTTAACATTCCTTTTACTTCCCAATCCTTAACATTCTTTTTTCTTCCCAATCCTTAACATTCCTTTTACTTCCCCAATCCTTAACATTCTTTTTTCTTCCCAATCCTTAACATTCTTTTTCTTCCCAATCCTCAGCATTCCTTTTACTTCCCAATCCTTAACATTCTTTTTTCTTCCCAATCCTTAACATTCCTTTTACTTCCCAATCCTTAACATTCTTTTTTCTTCCCAATCCTTAACATTCTTTTTCTTCCCAATCCTTAGCATTCTTTTTACTTCCCAATCCTTAGCATTCTTTTTACTTCCCAATCCTCAGCATTCTTTTTACTTCCCAATCCTTAACATTCATTATTTCTTCCCAATCCTTAGCATTCTTTCTTCCCAATCCTCAGCATTCTTTTTACTTCCCAATCCTCAGCATTCCTTTTACTTTCCAATCATTAGTATTCTTTTTCTTCCCAATCCTTAACATTCTTTTTTCTTCCCAATCCTTAACATTCTTTTTCTTCCCAATCCTTAACATTCTTTTTTCTTCCCAATCCTTAACATTCCTTTTACTTCCCAATCCTTATCATTCCTTTTACTTCCCAATCCTCAGCATTCGTTTTACTTTCCAATCCTTAGTATTCTTTTTACTTCCCAATCCTTAACATTCCTTTTACTTCCCAATCCTTAACATTCTTTTTTCTTCCCAATCCTTAACATTCTTTTTCTTCCCAATCCTCAGCATTCTTTTTACTTCCCAATCCTTAACATTCTTTTTACTTCCCAATCCTTAACATTCTTTTTCCTTCCCAATCCTCAGCATTCCTTTTACTTCCCAATCCTTAACATTCTTTTTACTTCCCAATCCTTAACATTCTTTTTCCTTCCCAATCCTCAGCATTCCTTTTACTTCCCAATCCTTAACATTCTTTTTTCTTCCCAATCCTCAGCATTCTTTTTACTTTCCAATCCTTAGTATTCCTTTTACTTCCCAATCCTTAACATTCTTTTTCTTCCCAATTCTTAACATTCTTTTTTCTTCCCAATCCTTAACATTCTTTTTTCTTCCCAATCCTTATCATTCCTTTTACTTCCCAATCCTCAGCATTCGTTTTACTTTCCAATCCTTAGTATTCTTTTTACTTCCCAATCCTTAACATTCTTTTTACTTCCCAATCCTTATCATTCCTTTTACTTCCCAATCCTCAGCATTCGTTTTACTTTCCAATCCTTAGTATTCTTTTTACTTCCCAATCCTTAACATTCTTTTTTCTTCCCAATCCTTATCATTCCTTTTACTTCCCAATCCTCAGCATTCGTTTTACTTTCCAATCCTTAGTATTCTTTTTACTTCCCAATCCTTAACATTCTTTTTTCTTCCCAATCCTTATCATTCCTTTTACTTCCCAATCCTCAGCATTCGTTTTACTTTCCAATCCTTAGTATTCTTTTTACTTCCCAATCCTTAACATTCTTTTTACTTCCCAATCCTTATCATTCCTTTTACTTCCCAATCCTCAGCATTCGTTTTACTTTCCAATCCTTAGTATTCTTTTTACTTCCCAATCCTTATCATTCCTTTTACTTCCCAATCCTCAGCATTCGTTTTACTTTCCAATCCTTAGTATTCTTTTTACTTGCCAATCCTTAACATTCTTTTTACTTCCCAATCCTTATCATTCCTTTTACTTCCCAATCCTCAGCATTCGTTTTACTTTCCAATCCTTAGTATTCTTTTTACTTCCCAATCCTTAACATTCTTTTTTCTTCCCAATCCTTATCATTCCTTTTACTTCCCAATCCTCAGCATTCGTTTTACTTTCCAATCCTTAGTATTCTTTTTACTTCCCAATCCTTAACATTCTTTTTACTTCCCAATCCTTATCATTCCTTTTACTTCCCAATCCTCAGCATTCGTTTTACTTTCCAATCCTTAGTATTCTTTTTTCTTCCCAATCCTTAACATTCTTTTTTCTTCCCAATCCTTATCATTCCTTTTACTTCCCAATCCTCAGCATTCGTTTTACTTTCCAATCCTTAGTATTCTTTTTACTTCCCAATCCTTAACATTCTTTTTACTTCCCAATCCTTATCATTCCTTTTAATTCCCAATCCTCAGCATTCGTTTTACTTTCCAATCCTTAGTATTCTTTTTACTTCCCAATCCTTAACATTCTTTTTCTTCCCAATCCTCAGCATTCTTTTTACTTCCCAATCCTTAACATTCTTTTTACTTCCCAATCCTTAACATTCTTTTTACTTCCCAATCCTTAACATTCTTTTTCCTTCCCAATCCTCAGCATTCCTTTTACTTCCCAATCCTTAACATTCTTTTTACTTCCCAATCCTTAACATTCTTTTTACTTTCCAATCCTTAGTATTCTTTTTACTTCCCAATCCTTAACATTCTTTTTCTTCCCAATCCTCAGCATTCTTTTTACTTCCCAATCCTTAACATTCTTTTTTCTTCCCAATCCTTAGCATTCTTTTTACTTCCCAATCCTCAGCATTCTTTTTACTTCCCAATCCTTAACATTCATTATTTCTTCCCAATCCTTAGCATTCTTTCTTCCCAATCCTTAGCATTCTTTTTTCTTCCCAATCCTCAGCATTCCTTTTACTTCCCAATGCTTAACATTCTTTTTTCTTCCCAATCCTTAACATTCCTTTTACTTCCCAATCCTTAACATTCTTTTTTCTTCCCAATCCTTAACATTCCTTTTACTTCCCCAATCCTTAACATTCTTTTTTCTTCCCAATCCTTAACATTCTTTTTCTTCCCAATCCTCAGCATTCCTTTTACTTCCCAATCCTTAACATTCTTTTTTCTTCCCAATCCTTAACATTCCTTTTACTTCCCAATCCTTAACATTCTTTTTTCTTCCCAATCCTTAACATTCTTTTTCTTCCCAATCCTTAGCATTCTTTTTACTTCCCAATCCTTAGCATTCTTTTTACTTCCCAATCCTCAGCATTCTTTTTACTTCCCAATCCTTAACATTCATTATTTCTTCCCAATCCTTAGCATTCTTTCTTCCCAATCCTCAGCATTCTTTTTTCTTCCCAATCCTTAACATTCTTTTTCTTCCCAATCCTTAGCATTCTTTTTACTTCCCAATCCTTAGCATTCTTTTTACTTCCCAATCCTCAGCATTCTTTTTACTTCCCAATCCTTAACATTCATTATTTCTTCCCAATCCTTAGCATTCTTTCTTCCCAATCCTCAGCATTCTTTTTACTTCCCAATCCTCAGCATTCCTTTTACTTTCCAATCATTAGTATTCTTTTTCTTCCCAATCCTTAACATTCTTTTTTCTTCCCAATCCTTAACATTCTTTTTCTTCCCAATCCTTAACATTCTTTTTTCTTCCCAATCCTTAACATTCCTTTTACTTCCCAATGCTTAACATTCTTTTTTCTTCCCAATCCTTAACATTCCTTTTACTTCCCAATCCTTAATATTCTTTTTTCTTCCCAATCCTTAACATTCCTTTTACTTCCCAATCCTTAACATTCTTTTTTCTTCCCAATCCTTAACATTCTTTTTCTTCCCAATCCTCAGCATTCTTTTTACTTCCCAATCCTTAACATTCTTTTTACTTCCCAATCCTTAACATTCTTTTTCCTTCCCAATCCTCAGCATTCCTTTTACTTCCCAATCCTTAACATTCTTTTTACTTCCCAATCCTTAACATTCTTTTTCCTTCCCAATCCTCAGCATTCCTTTTACTTCCCAATCCTTAGCATTCTTTTTACTTCCCAATCCTTAGCATTCTTTTTACTTCCCAATCCTCAGCATTCTTTTTACTTCCCAATCCTTAACATTCATTATTTCTTCCCAATCCTTAGCATTCTTTCTTCCCAATCCTCAGCATTCTTTTTACTTCCCAATCCTCAGCATTCCTTTTACTTTCCAATCATTAGTATTCTTTTTCTTCCCAATCCTTAACATTCTTTTTTCTTCCCAATCCTTAACATTCTTTTTCTTCCCAATCCTTAACATTCTTTTTTCTTCCCAATCCTTAACATTCCTTTTACTTCCCAATCCTTAATATTCTTTTTTCTTCCCAATCCTTAACATTCCTTTTACTTCCCAATCCTTAACATTCTTTTTTCTTCCCAATCCTTAACATTCTTTTTCTTCCCAATCCTCAGCATTCTTTTTACTTCCCAATCCTTAACATTCTTTTTACTTCCCAATCCTTAACATTCTTTTTCCTTCCCAATCCTCAGCATTCCTTTTACTTCCCAATCCTTAACATTCTTTTTACTTCCCAATCCTTAACATTCTTTTTCCTTCCCAATCCTCAGCATTCCTTTTACTTCCCAATCCTTAACATTCTTTTTTCTTCCCAATCCTCAGCATTCTTTTTACTTTCCAATCCTTAGTATTCCTTTTACTTCCCAATCCTTAACATTCTTTTTCTTCCCAATTCTTAACATTCTTTTTTCTTCCCAATCCTTAACATTCTTTTTTCTTCCCAATCCTTATCATTCCTTTTACTTCCCAATCCTCAGCATTCGTTTTACTTTCCAATCCTTAGTATTCTTTTTACTTCCCAATCCTTAACATTCTTTTTACTTCCCAATCCTTATCATTCCTTTTACTTCCCAATCCTCAGCATTCGTTTTACTTTCCAATCCTTAGTATTCTTTTTACTTCCCAATCCTTAACATTCTTTTTTCTTCCCAATCCTTATCATTCCTTTTACTTCCCAATCCTCAGCATTCGTTTTACTTTCCAATCCTTAGTATTCTTTTTACTTCCCAATCCTTAACATTCTTTTTACTTCCCAATCCTTATCATTCCTTTTACTTCCCAATCCTCAGCATTCGTTTTACTTTCCAATCCTTAGTATTCTTTTTACTTCCCAATCCTTATCATTCCTTTTACTTCCCAATCCTCAGCATTCGTTTTACTTTCCAATCCTTAGTATTCTTTTTACTTGCCAATCCTTAACATTCTTTTTACTTCCCAATCCTTATCATTCCTTTTACTTCCCAATCCTCAGCATTCGTTTTACTTTCCAATCCTTAGTATTCTTTTTACTTCCCAATCCTTAACATTCTTTTTTCTTCCCAATCCTTATCATTCCTTTTACTTCCCAATCCTCAGCATTCGTTTTACTTTCCAATCCTTAGTATTCTTTTTACTTCCCAATCCTTAACATTCTTTTTACTTCCCAATCCTTATCATTCCTTTTACTTCCCAATCCTCAGCATTCGTTTTACTTTCCAATCCTTAGTATTCTTTTTTCTTCCCAATCCTTAACATTCTTTTTTCTTCCCAATCCTTATCATTCCTTTTACTTCCCAATCCTCAGCATTCGTTTTACTTTCCAATCCTTAGTATTCTTTTTACTTCCCAATCCTTAACATTCTTTTTACTTCCCAATCCTTATCATTCCTTTTAATTCCCAATCCTCAGCATTCGTTTTACTTTCCAATCCTTAGTATTCTTTTTACTTCCCAATCCTTAACATTCTTTTTCTTCCCAATCCTCAGCATTCTTTTTACTTCCCAATCCTTAACATTCTTTTTACTTCCCAATCCTTAACATTCTTTTTACTTCCCAATCCTTAACATTCTTTTTCCTTCCCAATCCTCAGCATTCCTTTTACTTCCCAATCCTTAACATTCTTTTTACTTCCCAATCCTTAACATTCTTTTTACTTTCCAATCCTTAGTATTCTTTTTACTTCCCAATCCTTAACATTCTTTTTCTTCCCAATCCTCAGCATTCTTTTTACTTCCCAATCCTTAACATTCTTTTTACTTCCCAATCCTTAACATTCTTTTTTCTTCCCAATCCTTAACATTCTTTTTTCTTCCCAATCCTTATCATTCCTTTTACTTCCCAATCCTCAGCATTCTTTTTACTTTCCAATCCTTAGTATTCTTTTTACTTCCCAATCCTTAACATTCTTTTTCTTCCCAATCCTTAACATTCTTTTTTCTTCCCAATCCTTAACATTCTTTTTTCTTCCCAATCCTTATCATTCCTTTTACTTCCCAATCCTCAGCATTCGTTTTACTTTCCAATCCTTAGTATTCTTTTTTCTTCCCAATCCTTAACATTCTTTTTACTTCCCAATCCTTAACATTCTTTTTACTTCCCAATCCTTAACATTCTTTTTCCTTCCCAATCCTCAGCATTCCTTTTACTTCCCAATCCTTAACATTCTTTTTACTTCCCAATCCTTAACATTCTTTTTCCTTCCCAATCCTCAGCATTCCTTTTACTTCCCAATCCTTAACATTCTTTTTTCTTCCCAATCCTCAGCATTCTTTTTACTTTCCAATCCTTAGTATTCTTTTTACTTCCCAATCCTTAACATTCTTTTTCTTCCCAATCCTTAACATTCTTTTTTCTTCCCAATCCTTAACATTCTTTTTTCTTCCCAATCCTTATCATTCCTTTTACTTCCCAATCCTCAGCATTCGTTTTACTTTCCAATCCTTAGTATTCTTTTTTCTTCCCAATCCTTAACATTCTTTTTTCTTCCCAATCCTTAACATTCTTTTTACTTCCCAATCCTTAACATTCTTTTTTCTTCCCAATCCTCAGCATTCCTTTTACTTCCCAATCCTCAGCATTCCTTTTACTTCCCAATCCTCAGCATTCGTTTTACTTTCCAATCCTTAGTATTCTTTTTACTTCCCAATCCTTAACATTCTTTTTACTTTCCAATCCTTAGTATTCTTTTTACTTCCCAATCCTTAACATTCTTTTTCCTTCCCAATCCTCAGCATTCCTTTTACTTCCCAATCCTTAACATTCTTTTTACTTCCCAATCCTTAACATTCTTTTTTCTTCCCAATCCTCAGCATTCTTTTTACTTTCCAATCCTTAGTATTCTTTTTACTTCCCAATCCTTAACATTCTTTTTCTTCCCAATCCTCAGCATTCCTTTTACTTCCCAATCCTTAACATTCTTTTTTCTTCCCAATCCTCAGCATTCCTTTTACTTCCCAATCCTCAGCATTCTTTTTACTTCCCAATCCTTAACATTCTTTTTCTTCCCAATCCTCAGCATTCCTTTTACTTCCCAATCCTTAACATTCTTTTTTCTTCCCAATCCTCAGCATTCCTTTTACTTCCCAATCCTCAGCATTCCTTTTACTTCCCAATCCTTAACATTCTTTTTCTTCCCAATCCTCAGCATTCCTTTTACTTCCCAATCCTTAACATTCTTTTTTCTTCCCAATCCTCAGCATTCCTTTTACTTCCCAATCCTCAGCATTCTTTTTACTTCCCAATCCTTAACATTCTTTTTACTTCCCAATCCTTAACATTCTTTTTACTTCCCAATCCTTAACATTCTTTTTCCTTCCCAATCCTCAGCATTCCTTTTACTTCCCAATCCTTAACATTCTTTTTACTTCCCAATCCTTAACATTCTTTTTCCTTCCCAATCCTCAGCATTCCTTTTACTTCCCAATCCTTAACATTCTTTTTTCTTCCCAATCCTCAGCATTCTTTTTACTTTCCAATCCTTAGTATTCTTTTTACTTCCCAATCCTTAACATTCTTTTTCTTCCCAATCCTTAACATTCTTTTTTCTTCCCAATCCTTAACATTCTTTTTTCTTCCCAATCCTCAGCATTCCTTTTACTTCCCAATCCTTAACATTCTTTTTACTTCCCAATCCTTATCATTCCTTTTACTTCCCAATCCTCAGCATTCGTTTTACTTTCCAATCCTTAGTATTCTTTTTACTTCCCAATCCTTAACATTCTTTTTCTTCCCAATCCTCAGCATTCTTTTTACTTCCCAATCCTTAACATTCTTTTTACTTCCCAATCCTTAACATTCTTTTTACTTCCCAATCCTTAACATTCTTTTTCCTTCCCAATCCTCAGCATTCCTTTTACTTCCCAATCCTTAACATTCTTTTTACTTCCCAATCCTTAACATTCTTTTTACTTTCCAATCCTTAGTATTCTTTTTACTTCCCAATCCTCAGCATTCTTTTTACTTCCCAATCCTTAACATTCTTTTTACTTCCCAATCCTTAACATTCTTTTTACTTCCCAATCCTTAACATTCTTTTTCCTTCCCAATCCTCAGCATTCCTTTTACTTCCCAATCCTTAACATTCTTTTTACTTCCCAATCCTTATCATTCCTTTTACTTCCCAATCCTCAGCATTCGTTTTACTTTCCAATCCTTAGTATTCTTTTTACTTCCCAATCCTTAACATTCTTTTTACTTCCCAATCCTTATCATTCCTTTTAATTCCCAATCCTCAGCATTCGTTTTACTTTCCAATCCTTAGTATTCTTTTTACTTCCCAATCCTTAACATTCTTTTTCTTCCCAATCCTCAGCATTCTTTTTACTTCCCAATCCTTAACATTCTTTTTACTTCCCAATCCTTATCATTCCTTTTACTTCCCAATCCTCAGCATTCGTTTTACTTTCCAATCCTTAGTATTCTTTTTACTTCCCAATCCTTAACATTCTTTTTCTTCCCAATCCTCAGCATTCTTTTTACTTCCCAATCCTTAACATTCTTTTTACTTCCCAATCCTTAACATTCTTTTTACTTCCCAATCCTTAACATTCTTTTTCCTTCCCAATCCTCAGCATTCCTTTTACTTCCCAATCCTTAACATTCTTTTTACTTCCCAATCCTTAACATTCTTTTTACTTTCCAATCCTTAGTATTCTTTTTACTTCCCAATCCTCAGCATTCTTTTTACTTCCCAATCCTTAACATTCTTTTTACTTCCCAATCCTTAACATTCTTTTTACTTCCCAATCCTTAACATTCTTTTTCCTTCCCAATCCTCAGCATTCCTTTTACTTCCCAATCCTTAACATTCTTTTTACTTCCCAATCCTTATCATTCCTTTTACTTCCCAATCCTCAGCATTCGTTTTACTTTCCAATCCTTAGTATTCTTTTTACTTCCCAATCCTTAACATTCTTTTTACTTCCCAATCCTTATCATTCCTTTTAATTCCCAATCCTCAGCATTCGTTTTACTTTCCAATCCTTAGTATTCTTTTTACTTCCCAATCCTTAACATTCTTTTTCTTCCCAATCCTCAGCATTCTTTTTACTTCCCAATCCTTAACATTCTTTTTACTTCCCAATCCTTAACATTCTTTTTACTTCCCAATCCTTAACATTCTTTTTCCTTCCCAATCCTCAGCATTCCTTTTACTTCCCAATCCTTAACATTCTTTTTACTTCCCAATCCTTAACATTCTTTTTTCTTCCCAATCCTTAACATTCTTTTTTCTTCCCAATCCTCAGCATTCCTTTTACTTCCCAATCCTTAACATTCTTTTTTCTTCCCAATCCTCAGCATTCTTTTTACTTTCCAATCCTTAGTATTCTTTTTACTTCCCAATCCTTAACATTCTTTTTCTTCCCAATCCTTAACATTCTTTTTTCTTCCCAATCCTTAACATTCTTTTTTCTTCCCAATCCTCAGCATTCCTTTTACTTCCCAATCCTTAACATTCTTTTTACTTCCCAATCCTTATCATTCCTTTTACTTCCCAATCCTCAGCATTCGTTTTACTTTCCAATCCTTAGTATTCTTTTTACTTCCCAATCCTTAACATTCTTTTTCTTCCCAATCCTCAGCATTCTTTTTACTTCCCAATCCTTAACATTCTTTTTACTTCCCAATCCTTAACATTCTTTTTACTTCCCAATCCTTAACATTCTTTTTCCTTCCCAATCCTCAGCATTCCTTTTACTTCCCAATCCTTAACATTCTTTTTACTTCCCAATCCTTAACATTCTTTTTACTTTCCAATCCTTAGTATTCTTTTTACTTCCCAATCCTCAGCATTCTTTTTACTTCCCAATCCTTAACATTCTTTTTACTTCCCAATCCTTAACATTCTTTTTACTTCCCAATCCTTAACATTCTTTTTCCTTCCCAATCCTCAGCATTCCTTTTACTTCCCAATCCTTAACATTCTTTTTACTTCCCAATCCTTATCATTCCTTTTACTTCCCAATCCTCAGCATTCGTTTTACTTTCCAATCCTTAGTATTCTTTTTACTTCCCAATCCTTAACATTCTTTTTACTTCCCAATCCTTATCATTCCTTTTAATTCCCAATCCTCAGCATTCGTTTTACTTTCCAATCCTTAGTATTCTTTTTACTTCCCAATCCTTAACATTCTTTTTCTTCCCAATCCTCAGCATTCTTTTTACTTCCCAATCCTTAACATTCTTTTTACTTCCCAATCCTTATCATTCCTTTTACTTCCCAATCCTCAGCATTCGTTTTACTTTCCAATCCTTAGTATTCTTTTTACTTCCCAATCCTTAACATTCTTTTTCTTCCCAATCCTCAGCATTCTTTTTACTTCCCAATCCTTAACATTCTTTTTACTTCCCAATCCTTAACATTCTTTTTACTTCCCAATCCTTAACATTCTTTTTCCTTCCCAATCCTCAGCATTCCTTTTACTTCCCAATCCTTAACATTCTTTTTACTTCCCAATCCTTAACATTCTTTTTACTTTCCAATCCTTAGTATTCTTTTTACTTCCCAATCCTCAGCATTCTTTTTACTTCCCAATCCTTAACATTCTTTTTACTTCCCAATCCTTAACATTCTTTTTACTTCCCAATCCTTAACATTCTTTTTCCTTCCCAATCCTCAGCATTCCTTTTACTTCCCAATCCTTAACATTCTTTTTACTTCCCAATCCTTATCATTCCTTTTACTTCCCAATCCTCAGCATTCGTTTTACTTTCCAATCCTTAGTATTCTTTTTACTTCCCAATCCTTAACATTCTTTTTACTTCCCAATCCTTATCATTCCTTTTAATTCCCAATCCTCAGCATTCGTTTTACTTTCCAATCCTTAGTATTCTTTTTACTTCCCAATCCTTAACATTCTTTTTCTTCCCAATCCTCAGCATTCTTTTTACTTCCCAATCCTTAACATTCTTTTTACTTCCCAATCCTTAACATTCTTTTTACTTCCCAATCCTTAACATTCTTTTTCCTTCCCAATCCTCAGCATTCCTTTTACTTCCCAATCCTTAACATTCTTTTTACTTCCCAATCCTTAACATTCTTTTTTCTTCCCAATCCTCAGCATTCCTTTTACTTCCCAATCCTTAACATTCTTTTTCTCCCCAATCCTCAGCATTCTTTTTACTTCCCAATCCTTAACATTCTTTTTACTTCCCAATCCTTAACATTCTTTTTACTTCCCAATCCTTAACATTCTTTTTCCTTCCCAATCCTCAGCATTCCTTTTACTTCCCAATCCTTAACATTCTTTTTACTTCCCAATCCTTAACATTCTTTTTACTTCCCAATCCTTAACATTCTTTTTACTTCCCAATCCTCAGCATTCTTTTTACTTTCCAATCCTTAGTATTCTTTTTACTTCCCAATCCTTAACATTCTTTTTCTTCCCAATCCTTAACATTCTTTTTTCTTCCCAATCCTTAACATTCTTTTTTCTTCCCAATCCTCAGCATTCCTTTTACTTCCCAATCCTTAACATTCTTTTTACTTCCCAATCCTTATCATTCCTTTTACTTTCCAATCCTCAGCATTCATTTTACTTTCCAATCCTTAGTATTCTTTTTACTTCCCAATCCTTAACATTCTTTTTCTTCCCAATCCTTAACATTCTTTTTTCTTCCCAATCCTTAACATTCTTTTTTCTTCCCAATCCTAAGCATTCCTTTTACTTCCCAATCCTTAACATTCTTTTTACTTCCCAATCCTTAACATTCTTTTTTCTTCCCAATCCTCAGCATTCCTTTTACTTCCCAATCCTTATCATTCCTTTTACTTCCCAATCCTCAGCATTCGTTTTACTTTCCAATCCTTAGTATTCTTTTTACTTTCCAATCCTTAGTATTCTTTTTACTTTCCAATCCTTAACATTCTTTTTACTTCCCAATCCTTAACATTCTTTTTACTTCCCAATCCTTAACATTCTTTTTACTTCCCAATCCTCAGCATTCTTTTTACTTTCCAATCCTTAGTATTCTTTTTACTTCCCAATCCTTAACATTCTTTTTCTTCCCAATCCTTAACATTCTTTTTTCTTCCCAATCCTTAACATTCTTTTTTCTTCCCAATCCTCAGCCTTCCTTTTACTTCCCAATCCTTAACATTCTTTTTACTTCCCAATCCTTATCATTCCTTTTACTTTCCAATCCTCAGCATTCATTTTACTTTCCAATCCTTAGTATTCTTTTTACTTCCCAATCCTTAACATTCTTTTTCTTCCCAATCCTTAACATTCTTTTTTCTTCCCAATCCTTAACATTCTTTTTTCTTCCCAATCCTAAGCATTCCTTTTACTTCCCAATCCTTAACATTCTTTTTACTTCCCAATCCTTAACATTCTTTTTTCTTCCCAATCCTCAGCATTCCTTTTACTTCCCAATCCTTATCATTCCTTTTACTTCCCAATCCTCAGCATTCGTTTTACTTTCCAATCCTTAGTATTCTTTTTACTTTCCAATCCTTAGTATTCTTTTTACTTTCCAATCCTTAGTATTCTTTTTACTTTCCAATCCTTAGCAATATATATATATATATATATATATATATATATATATATATATATATATATATATATATATCTCACACATTGAGTGCAAGTGTTAATAAAATAGTGCTTGATGTATAACAGAGCAAAAATCTATACTAATAATAAATATGTATATATATATATATATATATATATATATATATATATATATATTTGTTCTTCAGTTTGGTGCAACTCTGAGTTTCATGCCCAAGGCAATTGTTCAGTTTTCAATCTGTGCCTGATGATTACCATGTGCACAAAACTCAGATTTGGACCAAACATTGAGAAACAAAATGTATATTTATTATTAGTAAATTCCATGGATGGCACAATTAAGGAACAAGGAAGTCTTAAAGAAAATGGCAACAGAAAGAAAACATACTCAGAATCAGGAAATGACAGTTGGAATTCCTTCAATGAGGAAAAAGGAGCTTGGAAAACTTAATCCTCCCAGAACATACTGAAGGTATGAGAGATAGGGGTGGCAGCTTGTCACCTACCTGAATTATTTTTAGTTTTTGTTATATACCATACCTATGAACACAAATGGATATATCCCAATCCTCATAAATATGTTGGACACTATTGTACACTATGTATACTACGCCTCTCAAGAGAGAGGGACCAATCGAGTCGAGCCAATAGTAGTTCACTCCAAACCAGACTGACAGTCATACTAACACCTTTCACATCTTATATTATTATTCCGTGTAATATATCTTCGTTATTTCTACTCTTGTGTTCGTGTTGTTCTTCCTTGGTCCTAACCTGGACCATAACACTATCTATCTATCTCAATCTGTACATTATCTCTCTCTCCCTACCTATCTATCTTTCGCACTCTGTTCATTATCTATCTATCTATCTCAGTCTGTATATTATCTCTATCTATCTATCTATCTTTCACACTGTTCATTATCTATCTATCTATCTCATTCTGTACATCATCTCTCTCTATCTCTCTATCTATCTATCTATCTTTCGCACTCTGTTCATTATCTATCTATCTATATATCTCAGTCTGTACATTATCTCTCTCTCTCTCTATCTATCTATCTATCTTTCATACTCTGTTCATTATCTATCTATCTATCTGTTATGGGTCCTTACCTATAACTACAGAATGAACTCTTCCTAACACTATGTATACTATGCCTCTCAAGAGAGAGAGATGAATCGAGTCGAGCCGATATTAGTTCACTCCAAACCAGACTGACAGTCATACTAACACCTTCCACATCTTGTATTATTAATCCATGTAATATATCTTCGTTATTTCTACTCTTGTGTTCGTGTTGTTCTTCCTTGGTCCTAACCTGGACCATAACACTATCATATCCCAAAACACCCAACTTGTTGAAACCCCGACTCCATTAAAGAATTACTTCAAGTTCTTATATTTTCTGATTTTTTCGACACCCAAAGTTATTATGACCCCCCAGCTTTTTTATTTGCTTTCAGTAATCAGCGCCCCCCGGGGGGCAATTTCAGGGACCAAAAATTAAATTTGAAGAATGAATATTTTTTTTTTTTTCATACCAACCACATTTTTCAGGGATCCCAAAATTCAATTTAATAAATAGAAATTAGATTTTATGTTATTAAATAACAATAGTTTTAATGTGAGGCATAGTGGTTAGTGACTCGAATTGAGAGAGCAGAGTTTGAATTCTAGTCAAATTTGTTACATTCAAATCTCTTTGGAAAAGGTATGACTCCACTTCTTCTCTCCCCAGCTCTGGATAAATAAGAGCATAGACTGGATCCTATTGCCTTGGGTGGAAAACAGTCTAGGAGAAGGACAACCCTGAATTCAAAACCTCCAACTGTGGGTAGTCTAGTTCTGTAGCCTTGGTTGGTAACCAGTCTAGGAAAAGGACAACTCTAAATTCAAAATCATATGTAGCCCTGGAAAAACATATATTATGCAGCTAAGGAAATGACTGTGGGGTTCATATTGACTCTAAGATTCCGACTATGGATAACCTATCATCATCATCAGTTTTAATATATGAGAACTGGGTGTCTTTGCTGTAGGGAAAATGAATTTTGAATCTCAGCTATAAAATCCATCAAAATGACATTTATAATGACAGTGACATCCTCAAAAACATAGAGAGATCACAGTTCATGCAGATATATATATATATGTTTTTTTCAACAAATGCCACATAGCAAAAAAGTCAAGGAATATCAGACCACAACTCACAAAACATGTAGAGATTTATAGATAGATATGCATATACATAATAGATACATATAGAGAGAATGCATGAGCATCACCATCATCATTATAATCATAAAGCCGCAACTTGGTGGCAGCAGGTGGCAGGGGAGGTAATCACAAGACACTCAATAGGAACAACAGAAAGGAGTAGGAGTAGGAGGAGGGGGAGGAGAAGAAAGAGGAGAAGGAAGGAAAGATTTGTTAATGCAGAAGAAGTGGGTCTCTTCTCTCTACACTCAGCAGCACTCCTTCTCCAACTTTTTCTCCTTATTTGACATTTTATTTTATTTTCTTTTTTTTTTGGACTCTGTTAAAGCACAGTTTCCAGCGGGGAGACAAAGCAACTCGGATGACACACAGATGGAATTCTTTTAATCACCTCAGACTTTCCGAAGATGCTTCCCTTGCTGCCACTGACCAAAAACATCTACAATCCAGATGGTTATAATTAGCTTAACGAGCAATGAAAAAAACAATTTTATTTTTGAAAAGCAAAGAACCATTGCATCATCATCAACATCATCATTGTCCTTTCTCAATATTTAAGCAAATTTTATAGTGTCTATTTAATTCAGAATACAGAACTAGAAGTCTTTAATTTAATTTAATGAAACAATAGGTTCCCTTGACCCTTTGCCTGTATCTTCTTATTCTCTTTCTTGTCATCTTATGCCTCCTTTTTTATAATAAATTTGCAATCATAACAGGCATTTTAAAGTATAACCAAATATGAATCAGACATTGAATTTCAAATATAGAATTACATTATCATAAAAAAAAACTCAAAATGAAAAATTCTCTTTTATTTGAGTTATTTTTTTTGTTAAGTTACCTAATTTGACACTTCTAAATTTTAGGAAATAATCTGACTTGACCAAGTCTGGATCAGCTCTTACTCATTAGAATCCAACTTGACCAAGTATGGCTCAAATCTAATGCAACATAATGTAACTCAAATCTGACTCAACCAAGTTTTGATGAGAGTTTATTCATCTGAATCTAACTCAACCAAATGTAGTTTAAATTCAACAACCAATCCTGCCTTATGTGTGGCTCAAAACTGAAACCTTCCAGAGTGGCTCAAATCTTACTCATTCAAGTCTGGATCAGCAAAATCTAACATAAAACTAACTCAATCAAGTTTGGTTAAAATTTGATACAACCAAGTCAGACACAAATTTGACTGAACCAACTGTGGCTCAAATCTAACTCAACAAAGTATGGATCAGAACTTATTCACTTGAATCTGACTCAAACAAGTATGGCTCATATCTGATGCAACCAAGTTTGAATCAAATCTTATTTACCTGAATCTAACTCAACTAGATGCAGCTCAAATCTGACAACCAAATCTGCTTCATGTGTGGCTCAGCCAAATCTGACAAAAAATCAACTCAATTGAGTGTGGTTGAAATCTGATACAACCAAGTCAGATGAAAATCTGACTCAACCAAATCTGTTTCAAATTTCCATTTGTTGGAACAGTGTGCAACATTAATAGAAACTTTTATTTCCAAAACCTATTTTTACCTTCTGTATTTGAAGTCTGACTTTTACTGTCATCAACATAATTTGATAAGTGCTTTGAGCCTTGGATTAGATACAGCAGTTTAAAAACTGCCACTGAGTGGAGTTTGTTCATTCATGTATACAAAAATACAAAAATGATAATGATTAAGTTAATGATGAGTTGAAGCCAAGACTGTGGAGCCCAATCAAACAAAAGTCAGTCTGGCAGATGTTATATGCAAAACCTTTCCAAATATAGATCATAAGATATTAGCTCAATGGTTAGAGCATCAAAATAGAAACTTTAGTCAGCATGAATAACGTTTTCCTTTTTATATTTCACTCAAAAAATTTTAACTAATTGAGACAAAATCATTATTTTTGCCATAAACAGGAGAAATGACAACATTTTTTAAATTAGTAATTATAACTTTTGTCTGAATGTTTGCGACAAGGAATCATCATCATTATTATCGACCAATTTACCCATGTCCTCATCTTGGTTGCTCTAATCACATTTTGGTTGTTGTGCTTTCAAGCCCTCTTCTGGCATCTCCAGAGCACAGAGTATAGTAGTTAAAAGCATTGGTTAAGATCTTTTTCCTTCTTCTTTTAAATGAAGTTCATCCAATATGAGGACTATAGAACAAATGGTGTATGATATGAATCTAAGAGAAGGTAGAAAGAAGTGAAGATTAGGGGGATAAGGAGGATAGATAACAATTGATTGGTTTGGTTTGGTTTGTTTTGGTTTATTTTGTTTTACAGCATATCAACCTCAATGGGCTATTTAATGCCGACAAGATTTTTAGGATATGTTCATATGAATAGAATACATATTCTTTGTAAAAAATCAGTTTGTAGATCAGGTTTCATTGGCATATTTTTAAAAAGAGGGTTTGTGGAGAATCTGGTTTTCATTGTATTGCCGGTAATTATTTTTTTCCAAAAATGTATCGCTGATAATACTTTTTTTTTCAAAACTATTTTGCTGGTATCTTTACTATAAAAATCTATTTTTATGCTTTCATAGTGATTTGACCCCAGCTATTTGCCCCTTGCTGGGACCCTAGCTGGTGCTAGCACCCCAGGTCAGAGTTACCTGGGAACAACATCAATTAAGAGGTAGTTTCACACTCCTCAAAACCTCTCAATCAGAAGACTTACTGCTGGATTTAGTTTATCGCTATACCCAGGATGAGATAACAATTGATTCTAGATTTAAAGAGATTAAGCTTGCATGGGGAAAAGCATCCACGTAGAAGTCTGTTCCACAATAGCAGAACTTCTTTTGTTACAACCGAAATAGAGAGGGAATAAGAGTCGTTCAGCCATGGACATAGCAAGGTGGTACTTAGACTTAAATGTCTAAACGGGTCATACTAAAGAATTGGGCTCACCTGAACATTTGCCATGGATGTAGTTGCAATAGGCTTGCAACTTTGCATCTGTGAAGAAAGAGGCTGCAGAGTGGGAAATAAGTTGTCTCATTTAAATGATTATGAACTCTGTCAAGGCTGGAAAGTGAGGATTGGGCAACTCAAGCCTAGATAGAACAGCAATACTCTACATTTGGATCTAGGTACCTAGTGTTCAGGAGTTCAATCCTTACATCAAGTAATGCAAAAAATATTCTGGTTCAATGGAGGAGCTGAGTTAAATGTGGACAATTTAAATGATATGAGATATCCTTTAAAATGTAGAGCAGAATGGGAATAATCTATCTCTGTGTATTGAATAAAGTGTTTGGCTTGAAATTCACTGAAGTTTAAAAATTGCAGATGGTACCTGAAGAAGGCTAGAGAGTGTAATGGCTGAAATGTTGTGAACATAACAACTAAGATGAGGATATTAGTAAATCAGTAATTAACTTGCCAGAATAGAGCTGAAATAACAACAGAAATTAAAAATGAATTATCAGTCAAGGGATTTTGAAAACTAAAAACCCATTTTCAAATTCCAGACATTACATTTTTTAAGCAAGTATTTCATGCTCGCATTTTTGTTTGTCGGAAAATGACCTATTTGATGCCAGAAATATAATACGATCCTTTTTTTAAATTCTGATGTTCACAATGGGCTTTACTTTTTCAACATAGCAGATTGCTGAAAAAAAAGGTAAAAACATTATATCAAATATAAGTAAAAAATATAAGTTTCGAAGATTTCAATTTGCAATAACAAGAGCAAAATTAGTAATCCCTATAACCTGGAAAAAGTTATGCTCATTAAATTGAACATTTTGACAAGGGAGATGAATTTTTTTCTTTTAATCATCAAGTAAGACAATAAAGCCACTAAGGCGCAAGGGGTTATTGACAATGAAAGAGTGAAACATTATGAAATGAGGATTCAAGGAGACAGAAGATAATTATTGACATTGATCTCCAAAAATGTAAATGTGATCTTGAAACTAGAAGAGAGTTCCACAAGCAAGAAGTGTGATAGAAAAAACTGTTGCCATAGAACTTACGGTTGCATCTGGTCATTTCAGCTGTAAAAGTATAAGAGCTAGCTGCCAATCTAGTACTGCACTTGCATTCGTAAATTCAAGGTCCCATAGAGGAATGCTCATCAGAACAATTAGTATGAAAATACTTAAAGAAAAGGCAAAGGGAAGCTATGTTATGGCAATGAGAATGTGACTGAAGCCAAGATGCCAGGTCAGGACCAATAACATTGCAAATTCTTCTCTGGATTTTATCAAGAAGCTCTAAATATATGGCAGTAGCACCAAACCAAATGTGGGACTAATATTCAATGTATGGATGGAGGGTAGACTTATGAATGTGTACGACAGATTCTGGCAAGAAAAAAAATGTCTATCATGACACAGTGAACCAATTTTCCTAGCAGCAACTGATTCAATGTAATCTCTCCACTTCATGTCAGCAAAAAACATTAGTGCAAGGAGGTACAAGGAATCTCTCTCCAAGAGGATAGCATCAGCCATGCTGATGGAAGCATGAAAAGGTTCTTCCAGATGATTAAAAGAGTTTAGTTTTCTTCCTTTCAGAACAATCCCCATTTAACAATTTGATAGGAATGGTTGCATTAAATCACACAATCATCCTGTAATACTGTAGCCCTGAAGCATACATAGATCAGCATACCAAACCCTGTCAAACACCTTTGAAATATCTAGCCCCACAGCTCAAGCGTCACCATTATTATCAAGAGCTTGATTATGCATATTCAGTGATGGCTGTTAGCACATCAGTGGTTGACCAGGCAAAACAGAATTCATATCATTTGTGAGAGAGTAGGTCATGATAGGTAAGATGCTTAACCACTTCAGGATTAGTTAAAGCCTCAAATACTTAGCCAAAAAGTGGTAGGAGACAAACAGGGCAATAGAGGGGTCAGATGACTCTCCAGATTTCTTAAAATCGGGGACTACATAGGAGGACACTTCAAACAAGCTGAAAAGCAGGAAGCAATGAGGCAATATTTGTTGAGTTTGAAGAGAACTGGGGCCACAGCTCAGGAGCATATTTCTTTAGGACAATGGCTGGTATCCCATCACCTCCACTTGCTTTATGGGAGTCTCATTTAGAAATGATGTCCAAGACCAGTGAGAAGGTTATGCGCTTAACACTCAGTGTAGCCACGGCTAGGGAGCCAGTGTTCTTTGCTGTCAAACTCTCTGCCTCGGCGGAGAGGAACTCGGACGAGGCTTTGCCGCAGGGCAAAGTTTCATCCGGGGAGGTAGACAGTCCCTGAACCCGTGTATACGGGTTCTAATGGGCATATTTTTGGCCGAGCATACGGGCTCGGGGAGCCCACATTAAACTGGCCTTGTGCCGTATTCGACACACGTGGGAGGGTTGTTAAATATCAACACTCAGTGTAGCCTCAGTCCTCAAGGGAAAATCAGGTGTGGTTACTCCAGCTGAGTCAAATGTTAAGTTGGAAGAAAATTTCTGAGCAAAGCATTTCACCCTATCTGCTGTAGCTGTAAAGACTTTGAATTGATTGAATAGGGGAGGGATTGAGAATGTTCTGTTGTTCAACACACAAAAATCTCTAGAACCAAACTTGTGAATTGCTGTATGTTGTTTCATTCAATTCCCCTTCAATGGGGACATGCTTGCACTCATTACAAACAGAGACAAAGAGACGTCTGTTGCAATCAGACATATTGCTCTGGTACATCCAGAAAAAGTGATTCCTGTGGGCTATAGTGGCCAAGCATTCAAGTGAAAACCGAGATGAACACAAGTGAGAACAGATGAACGTGGTTTAACTTGGTATTTCCTTTTTGGAATGAAAGCATCAATGACGGCTTTCACCCAGGAGATCTCAGACGTGCATTTTTGAACAGGATAATTAAAAACTTCTTTCCAAGGGAGATCAGAAAAGAAATCACAAAACAAGTCACAATATGCTTGTTGATAACAGAAAGATATTCTGTTGGTAGGAGGTTCTTGGCTGGTGGGAGAGCAGAAAGAGATTTTTACAGATACTACACATGATCAGAGTTACCAAGAGGGCAGAGCTGCATAGTATGACATGAGTCTGGGATAGAGTTAAAAAAGGGATCTAGAAGAGAAGCATATTCATCAGGATTACTGGGGAAACGTGTGGGGAAGTTAACCACTTGTGATAGAGATTGAGAAGTTAAGGGTTTGGATGCCAGCTAGGTCAGTGACAGAGTCTTTAAGCCACCTGGTATTGTTGGCATTAGAGTCACCAAACACAAATATGTTTGTAAATGGATGCAGGGAGATGCCTTTGTTTATATTATCAGAAATAATATCTAGCATACAACAGTCTTGAGAGGAAGGGGAACAATAGAGAAAGAAGAGATAGCTGACTAAGTTAAGTAGAGAGAGATGGAGACACATGTAAGAATGGTCTTGAGATTCAAGAGAGAGGTCCCTAGCCAGCAGGAGATGTTTGTTGACATAAACTCCCAGGCCTTTCTAAGGAGAGGAAGATAGCCAGGAATTGAAAAATCAGAAGAGGAGATTGATGAGTTAAGATTAGTTTCACAGAGAGTAGGATGTCTGGAGATTTTTTGAAGAAGAACAATTCCACAGTGCAGAAGTTGGTACAAATACCACAAATGTTGGAGAAAGTAAGGTGTTTTTTGTTGAACTTGTTTAGCTTTCTATCTTTGGTTGTTTATAGTTATGATGTGTTATATTGGTAAATGAAAGGCCTAGGATAGTAGTATTGGTTGGTCATCTAATGGAAAATGTGCAGAAATGGAATTGGCACAGACTGCAATAAAGTGTAGCCTTGGGGTTGCCCGCCGGAGGTGCTTGCAGGGACACTCTTCTATGTGCAACATGACACTGGAAGAATCCTGATATTATACAACTATTGATCAGAGCAACCTCTCAAGACACGATCCAAGAGTTTGGGCTCCTAACTACCAGTCGGGAACAGCAACCAGAAAACTGCCAACCAAATACACTCACTATGAAGAGACATTGCCATCATCCATGCATATCACAAAAAATTCATGACAGCACCACTATTAAGGCCCGAGAAAAAGAAAGGAACTGAGAATCCCTTCTTAAACAGGAAAAAGGGATGGGCCTCTACTTCTGTTCAAGAGAAGTGGGAGGAATATGGACTGAGCAATCAGCACGTCTTTCCGTCTCTCAGTATCCATTTGTATGGTCAATACAATGGATCACCTCTTGTAGCCAGTCATGCCTATTATGATTATAAATGAATTTTCTTGTTTACACCTGATGGCTGGCAATTATTGCAGGAAAGTGACAATAAAGTCCCTAGCACCCTTTTTAGTATCTACACAGACCCCAGTCTCTCCACATTGTTGAAACACTCAGTTCTTCCTCATTTATCCACACTTGATCTTAGTAAATTTTGGAATGGTTTAAAGTGTCCCAACTATTTTGAGATAACATGTTCTATTCTGTACTCAGCCCTCAAGAAAGGTCCTGGTATTTTTTCAGATTTTTCTCTTTCTTGTCTTTTCAGCATTTATTATCTGACAGGCCCATTTTTTTTCTATGACAATCAAATGCAGAAAACTTAGAATGTCTTATTTTTTCTATTATTATTTTTAAAAGAAACATAAGGAAGAATTGGCTTATATCCATATCACCTTGAAATACCAGTTCTTGTACGATCATCAGAGTTAAGCAACATTGAGCCTGGTCATTACCTAGATGGGTGACTATTTGGGAATACTGGGTGCTGTAAGCTTGGATGTGCTGTTGATGTAAAGGTTAACAGCTCAGAATTGGAAATTGGAAATAAGAGTTCCAATTCCAGATTGGTTCGTTATATTCACTTGTATGCAAATACCCTTGGGAAAGGTATGAATCCACCTCTTCTCCCTCGAGCTATGGGTTAATTAGTAGGACTTGTATCAGTAAATCATTATCATCTCCAAAACATTCTTATAATCAAAAAATATTTTCTGGCTTTAAATAAACTGCAAAGCCATAAAAAATAAATCAGTCAATAAGGAAGAAATAAAACAATCCTATGGATGGAAAGTTGGTTCGAAGAAATTACATTTTTCATTACTAAATTGAATTTCTTTTGTGCAGGAATCAACAAAGAATGAATTTGGTCCGAGTAATGATCCAAGGAAACTTATACCTATAATCAGAAAGTGACAATTGAAATTTGTGAGATGTATAATGAATGAAGAAAGAAGACTCAGAGAACAGAATACTCACAGAACATACGGAAGTCAAAAGAAGGAGAGAAAACATAAAAAAACTTAATGAGTTTTTGTGAATATATGCTAGAACAGAGACACATGATAATGTTAGTAGTAACTATTTCCTTATAAGGAAACATTTGACATTCACTGAACAAGCAGCTACTGATGCTATTCAAGTTATGCTTTTCTTCCTTCATTGGTCATTGAGCTGGGATCAAAATGTAGTATCTGTTCTCATCTCTATTAGCAATATTAGCCATTTCTTTTTTTCTTATTAGGAAACATTTGACATTCCAACTGCTGAACAGATAACGTTACTGTCCATTGAAATTTTTCCAGAAAATAGTTTTCTCAAGTTTCCAGTACTGATGGGAGTTTCCTTCCTAACTTTTGGTTCAAAGCAGTGTGGAATCTCAACATCTGATGTCATTATTTGCCCTTCAAGTTGCATGTGCTATCCGTTTTAATTATTGTTACTGTTTAAAAGTCTTCAAGTGATATGGTTTCTGTTATTTGGTACAGTTCTTTGTTTGTGATTAGTTTGTGCCTGTCCATGAGATTTGATGAAGGATGGTCCCCTCAAAGACCTACAGGTTTCATTTACTGGAAGCCATTTTTAATCGTCAATCTGAGAAATCAGTTGTATACAGATGGCAGTTTTAATTAATTTCCGAACAGCTTAGACAACATGCATGACATCCATATGAGAGTCTAAATCTAACAAGGCTATTTAACAATATGACTTCAGAGTTGGAAAGGCAAAATAGAATCTTGCTTGATTGTGAAGCTCTTCATGGCTGAGCAATTAAAGCATACCAGATCGTTACATCATCTGTACATCCATGCTTACAGCACCTAGTATTTCCAAACGATCACTCATCTAGGTACTGACCAGGCTCGATGTTGCTTAACTTTCAACATAATGTGGCCATAAGCCAAAATATTCTTTTTCTTTATGTGCCATGTCCCCTCAAGATGTAGGAAATCATGGCTCTCCACAACTTCCTGTTCTGCTCTTAATTCATTTTCTCTTTTTGTTATTTCTACTAAACCTTGTTCCACCATCCATTTACTCAAGCTCACTATGTTATGCTTTGTTTTCCTCTGTCCCTCTTAGCTTCAGTCTGTCCTGTGAGTATCAGATTTTACAAGCCCTCTTTCCTCATTGCATGCCCTAAAAATTTCAACTGTCTCTTCCTGGTGTTAACTATAAGTTTCATTTTTGTTTCCATTTTCCATAAAAATTCATTGCTGCCCACATGTTCAGAGTATGATATTCTCAGCATCCTTCTGTAGAACCACATTTCTATTCCTTCCTGTCTCTTCTTCATCTTTGAGGAGATTGTCCAGCATTCACTACCATATAAGACGACTTATATCACATAATAGTTCAGTACTCTTTTCTTTGTTTCTGTTGCTTCAAGTCTCTTCATCTGTAAGGAGATTGTCCAGCATTCACTGCCATATAGGAGGATTGATATTATATAACAGTTCAGTACTCTTTTCTTTCTTTCTATTGCTTTAAGTCTCTTCTTCATCTGTGTAGAGATTGTCCAACATTCACTGCCATATAAGATGACTTATATCACGTAATAGTTCAGTACTCTTTTCTTTGTTTCTATTGCTTTAAGTCTCTTCATCTGCAAGGAGATTGTTCAGCATTCACTGCCATATAGGAGGACTGATATTACATAACAATTCAGTACTCTTTTCTTTGTTTCTGGTGCTTCCTGTCTCTTCTTCATCTTTGAGGAGATTGTCCAGTACTCACTGCCAAACAGGAGGACTGATATTATGTAACAGTTCAGTACTCTTTTCTTTGTTTCGAGTATAGTTTTCTTATTTCTTAGTACTCTGCTTAGCTTTTGGAAGGCATCTTTGGCTATTCCAATGCGTCTTCGGATTTCAGTGTCACACTTTCTGTCCTCTGTTAAAACACTTCGTAGATATTTAATTTTTTTTTTTAAATATACAAATAAATAAATAAGTGAAATATATATAAATGAAGGTCATGACTTTAAATAGCATTAAGCATAATCCCTAAGCAAAAGAACTGGGAAGGTTGGAGTCTCCACCATCCCCTTACTTTCTCAAATCCCCCAGTGCCCTATATATCAATTGAAATGAGCACCTCAAGGCAGTGTAATGGGCAGCAAGCTTGTCTCGCTAGAACAATTAAAACTGAGTGAGTTCGATCCTTACTGGGTGCCCCATACTTTCAGCTAAGCTACGCTTGGAAAATCGCTATATATCAATTGAAATGTGGTCTGATGATCACTTGAGACTTGAAACTGACTGTCATTATACAGTGTCGATTCTTATATCCCCATTATCTTTATTTTATCTCCAATATTGAGCACTCTTCCTATGCAGTGTCCCTTCAGGATCATAGCTCTCCACAACTTTTTCTCCCCATCTAATATCTGAAAATATGTACTGTCTCACTTCAGCAGACAGACAATCAAGCCTCTCTACAAGCTTCTGTTCTTTGTACTGCGATGTGTAATCTGTCGTTCAATGACTATCTGTCCTCTATATCCTCATAAACTTCACTTTCTACCACTTCCTCTTACATTCATATCGCACACCTAATTCATCATAACTGTTTTAAAAGTAACACTCTACCTTGATTGACTCTCGAGTCTTATATTTGGTGAGTCCTCTTACTATCTCTCACAGTCCCTGTTCAGTTATCCATTTATACAAGCTCATTAGGTAGGTTACTCAACAATAAACTAAGGAAGTAATTTACGCTACTTCATATGGATAAACTCTACAATTTTTCCGTTTTTTTATTATCCAGGAGGTAAATAAAGTAATGTCTACATTAAAGAGAAAGAAAAATACTAAGGAGAGAGAACAAAAAAAAAACAGGAAATCAGAAGACAAGAAATATTTACAGAAAAGGCAGAGGGAAGCTATGTTATGGCGGTGGGAATATGACTGAAGTTGAGATGCCAGGTCAGGACCAATAACATTGCACATTCTTCTTTGGATTTTATCAAGAATCTCTAGATACAAAGCAGAAACACCAGACCAGATGTAGCAACAAAATTCAATGAATGGAAGACTTATAAATGTATAAGATAGATTTTGGCCAGAAAAACTGTTGAGCATGACACAGAAAACCAAATTTCCTAGAAGCAGACCTAGCAATTAATTGAAAATAATCTTTCCACTTCATATTAGCGGAAAATGAGAAGGTGCAATGAGGTAACTCTCAAGGAGGTTAGCATCAGTCATGCTAATGAAAAGCAAAAAAACGCTTCTCTCCGACAATTAAAAGAGACCAGCTTTGTTTTGAAGGCATGAAAATTAACAATTCATTCCTTGTCCCAGTTAACTTCAGATTGTAGGTCATATTCGAGATCAGCTGACAATAGTATTATAGCTATAGATAAAATAGTATAGCAGACAGGGCTCTCCAGCATTGACAGAGCAACTGGCCTAGGAGGATATCAACTCTGAATTTAAAATCCAGCCAACACTTTTGGGAGCAGTATAGTAGAGCTAGGCCCATTACTCCCCCATGATTTACAGAACTTGAGAAAAGCCTAAGTCCTGTAGAAGGCCAAGAAAAAGATGATATCAACAAAGAAATTATATATATATATATATATATATATATATATATATATATATATATAATGTAGGCTTCGAGCACTTTACTTTCCTTAGTAGGTAGCTTTGCCTTTAGGCCTTTTTCCTTTTATCAGTATCATTGTTTTCATTTGAGACTTTATCTGGATACAGGTTTTAGGTTTTAACAAGTGGTCAGTTGGTTTCATCAACAGTAATTATAATACATGGTTAAAAAACATGAAACATGATTTTTTATTAGAAATGTTATCATGACAAGAAAAAAAAAGCATTTTATGATTAAATTTTGCTCTCGTCAAAATATCCTCCTTTAGCATCGATTACTGCAGCTCAAATTTTTGGCATTTGTTGCAAAAGTTTCTCAAAGTATGCCTGAAAAAAGAACAGAATCAATTATCAATGATTCTAAATCTCTTTTTATTTTCACTCTTCTATCAAGTTCATTCCATGGTAATTCTGGGGATGGCTTCAAACATTTATATATATATATATATATATATATATATATATATATATGTGTTATAAATTAACTTATTTAAAATATGTTTTTTTGCTACACAGTAATAACCATGTTTCAAAAATAGAAGCTAAAAACTTCAAATTTAATTTTGTAATTAAATTAAAAACATTAGTTCTGTTTCATCTTCAAGCAAATTTTGGAATAACTTATTTTTTAAATTTACTGAGTTTTAAATGCACAGAAAAATTCATAATTCACTGTTTCCAAAGATAGAGAAATCCAATCATTCAGACAAGGGGAGGTAGTGTGTTTATTTTTATTAACCTTTGTTGTATCAGTTATTAGTTAGCTAATATCTAATATTCCTTGGAAATAGTGAATTATGAATTTTTCTGTGCGTTTAAAACTCAGTAAATTTTTAAAAATAAGTTACTCCAATATTCGCTTGAAGATGAAACGGAACTAATATTTTTAATTTAATTACAAAATTAAATTGAGCACTGTTTTGTAAAAATAAAAATAAATATCAAGAAGAACACCAGATTATATATCTTACTGTCCTTTCTTTATATATATATATATATATATACACACACACACACACACACAGGGAGTGTGCAATGGTTAAGTTGTTGCTATTTTGTATTTTTAATTTTGCACATGGATATTGTTTGTTTTTGATTTTGTTCACTGTATAGTACATTCAGTTTGGCATCGTCTGTAAGAAAAAGAGGACCATGACGCAATTCAACCCACCAAAATTTTTGAAACAGTATGCTGTACTGCTTGGCATTCCCACTGGAAGCTCCAATACAAACATTTCAGAATGTTTGGGTGTTAATATGAGGAGAGTGCAGAGGATTTGGAAAGAGTTGGATGAGTCTAATGGTGATTACGAAGGTGTTTGAAGTGATCACTTATGATGGTGATATTATGCCTCCATTCATCTTTCCACAGGATCTCAGACTCAATACATAGGCCTACATCAAGTGCCTTGAGAAGGTAGTGTTGCCCTGGGTCAAGAGGGTGGCTGCTGGAAGAATCTATGTCTGACTGTCAATCAATTGCTACAACCACATCACCCTTTACATCTGGCCACCTAACTCCCCAGACTGCAACCCCCTTGATTGTAATGTGTGGGGCGCAGTTGAGTGAGAGACCAACAAAACCTTCTTGTAACACCAAAGATGAACTGAAGGCAAGGATTATGGTGGCATTCACCAACTGAAACAATGTACACCACCCAGAAGAGTTGCAGGAGATTCCGAAGTCATCTGGAGCCTGTGGTTGAAGCAAATGGCAATTTTATTGAATCATTTTACTCTCTATCGTTTCAATATATTTTTGTGCAATTTTGGTAAATATATATGTTAAAATGAAATGTCAGTATTATTTTCATTTTTGAGTAATTTAGATGACAATTTATCCATCGCACACTGTGTGTGTGTGTGTGTGTGTGTATATATATATATATATATATATATATACAGGGTGTCCATAAAGTTCGTGTACATTTTAAAAAATTATAACTTTATTTTTATTTGCAATAGAAATAATTTGTAAAAAGGATTAGAAAGAAGTAAATCTATATTTTTTAAGGTTTTATTGAAATTTTATTTCAGTTTCCACATGTCCTCCATCATTAGCAATACAAAGGGTAATACGATTTTGCAGTTCACGGAAAACATTTGCCAGCTGATTTACAGTAATGCCTGAAATCACATTAGTTATTTTGGCTATACTTAAAACTAGGTTCATTAAACTTTATAACATTTTTTACAGATTATTTCTATTGCAAATACATATGAAGTTATAAAGTTTTTAAAGTGCACATGAACTTTATGGACACCCTGTATATATATATATATACATATAAAGAGCATAATATAGATGACAATTTATCCATCGCACCCTGTGTGTGTGTGTGTGTGTGTGTGTGTATATATATATATATATATATATATATTACAAAGAGTTAATCATACCTTGAATCAATTAGCAATATTAATGCAATTATTAGCGAAATCCCTTCGCTAGTAGACATAATTATAAGCATTATACAACTAATAATCCACTGAATGATGAGATCCTTTTGTATAAAATGGATATGGTGTATTTTTTGATTCAGCTAGTACTTTCAAATGCTCCATGCCTCCATCTTCAGGCTGTATTTTTTCCTTTAGAATCAAAACTGGAAGACGAAATAAATATGTTTTTCCGACCGAAAGATGTTTTTAAGAATGAGCTATTTATTAACGGCTATGTAGTGTTGGTGCGTGCAAGTCACAACGCTAAAGTTCAAATATTACAAGTGAGAATTTTTTGAATTTTGTAATTTGGTAAATCTACAAATTTTTTATTATAAGTGTTTTTCGGTTAGCATGACATGAACTAAGTAGATAGTTCAATTAACAGAGTGATATGTCTTAGTAGTTTTTTTCTCAAGAATTCTTTACTGTGGATCACTTATTTTTCATGAACATAATAAAATAATATGCTGCCTATTTTATTATATATATATATATATATATATATATTTTTGAATTGGACATAGTCCGACAATTTATTTAAAGACATTTATAATATGTTTAACGTTCTTTTAAATACTTTTATCTATAAAAAGAACATTAAACATATTATAAACGTCTTTAAATATATATATGTATATATATATATATATATAGAGAGAGAGAGAGAGAGAGAAAGAGATGTTTTCTGGAGTGTCTAGAAAATATAGCAGACTTAATTCCTAAGGCTTTGTTCTTTGATTAAACATTTTACGTACAATTTCAAGAAAAGTATTCAATGCAAACTGATGGGAACAAAAATCGACATTCTTCATTTGAGACTGCAGATTTTTTTGGCAGGGAGAAGATAACAAACAATACGACCCAAGCTTTTTCGGTTAGTGTTTTAATCCTGCAAAGTGCCAGCCATTGTTATTCAGGGAAGATATGCAAATATTAATAAATGCTTTTTTCTGTCAACTCACAAAGAGAAATACGGAGACAAAGAAAATGCATCTTACCAGTCGAGAGTCTGCTGAAGACTGTAAAAGAGAAAAAGAGATAAAAATGCAAGTTAAGATTGCAAATAAAAAGAGAATTCTACATCTAATATTAAAGAGAAATAAAAGAGAATAAAAAATACAATATAAAAAATCTGAAAAGAACATTAAAAAACAATGTGCGTGTGTGTATGTGTGGCATAAAGCATTTTTTTCATTTCATCCCAAGGAAGGCAATAAAGCCACTAACACAAAAAAGGTTACAGAGTGAAGAAGAAAAACATTATTATGGTGTAGTAACCTAGGGAAGGTTTCTGAATAATCATATCAAGGTTGGTAATGAATGATAATACTTAGTATTATATTCTGTGCTAATAGGAATATATACTTGAAAACATGGTGGATAAAATAAGTAAAGGTTTACTGTAAAAACCAATACAATAAGAATAAAGGTAACAGTTATGCACAAGGTCGTCGCAAGTCAATCTAGTAGTGAGTGCTACTATTGGAAGGTCGGTATTTCTCGCATAAGTGTGAGTCGTACTCAACAGATCCCAGCTAGACTCTGTAGTCTGTTGACTTACAAATACTTATAGTTAGTTACTACTGATAGTGTAGTCACTCATGGGGGTGACAGGTTATTCCATTACATCACTTAGGACAAAAACAACACATATAAGATTTGCCAGTGGCATATAGAAGAGTTTGTAACTTCTAGAAGTGAGTCAAGTGAATTCCACGATGAATCTCCAACTGCAGATCAACATACAGTATTTACTACTGTATTTATGTATTACTACTGTATTTATGTGAATGGGAACATAACCATTACCGTCCGTAGGTATGCTACAAGATAAGGAGAGCAAGCAATACAAGAACAGGAAGTAAGAAAACAGAAGATAAGAAAATAAGAATCAGGAAGAGAGTTCTACAAGTGAAAAGTGCAAAAGAAGAAATGGTTAGCATAGAACCTATGGTTATATCTAGCCATTTCAAGTATAAAATGAGACCTATCTGCCAATCTAGTCTTCTTCTATGTGCCATGTCCCTTCAGAGTGTTGGCTATCATAGCTTTCCACAAATTCCTGCCTTTGTAGCTCTTAACAAATTTTGTCTTTTTGTTATCCTTGCTAAACCTTGCTCGGCTGCCTATTTACTCAAGCTCACTAGGAAAGTCTTCTGTCCATCTTGCCTTCAATCTGTCCTATGAGTATCAAATTTTCCAAGCCCTCTTTCCTCATTATGTGCCCTATAAATTTCAACTCTTTCTTTCTGATAAGTCTAAGTGTCCTTTTAGTTTCTATTTTCTCTAAAACGTTGTCATTACTCACTTGTAACAGTCCATGGTATTCTCAGCATCCTTCTGCAGAACCATATTTCCATTGCTTCAAGTCTCCTCTTTGAGGAAATTGTCCAGCATTCACTGCCATATAGGAGGACTGATATTGCATAACAGTTCAGTAATCTTGTCTTTGTGTCTATCAACATTTTTTTGCTTCTTAATGCATTACTTAGCTTCTAGAAGGCATCTTTTGCTATCCTGATGCACCTTCCGGTTTCAGAGTCACACATTCCATCTGTTAAAACACTTCCCAGATATATAAATTGTTGTACTCATTTGATATTGGTATCTCTAATTTGTAATTTGCATCTTGGGCTGACAACCATGTATTCTATCTTCTTGTAATTGATGTTTAGTCCTTTCTTCTTGCTTTCCTTTCCTACCTTCTGTAGGAGTTCTTGTAGTTTCCTTTGTCTGCTATCAACTCTGTGCCATCTGCATATCTTCTGTTGTTAACATTGCGTCCACCAATAATGAATCCTGGTAGGACACCTAATTCTCTCAAAATCGCCTCATGGTATAGGTCGAATAAGACTTACACCCATTTCTATTTTTGGCTACTGACTGAATTCATTTTCTGGTTTGCTGAATCTAGATTATTCCAATATCCTTCCCAAATATGTTAAATTTAGGATTGTACTTAAATTCTTAAAAGCTATGAAGTTGAGCTGAAAAGTTCGTAGGCTGACTATGAAGGAGTGATCCTAGAGCGGTGAAATCTTGCATGCATTAATTTCAACTCTTCTTATTAATAACTGCATTGTTTCTTTCAAAGGTACGAGAGTGGGCTGAAATGTTCATAGGCTGGCTATTAAGGAGTGATCCTAGAGCGGTGAAATCTTGCATGCATTAATTTCAACTCTTCTTATTAATAACTGCATTGTTTCTTTCAAAGGTACGAGAGTGGGCTGAAATGTTCATAGGCTGACTATGAAGGAGTGATCCTAGAGCGGTGAAATATTGCATGCATTAATTTCAACTCTTCTTATTAATAACTGCATTGTTTCTTTCAAAGGTACGAGAGTGGGCTGAAATGTTCATAGGCTGACTATGAAGGAGTGATCCTAGAGTGGTGAAATCTTGCATGCATTAATTTCAACTCTTCTTATTAATAACTGCATTGTTTCTTTCCAGGTAAAGTGACATCTGACTGTTTAAAGTAACTAGTAGTGACTTCTCTTGAAAATGGACAAAATTTGGCATTGTTGTGTTATCAAGTACCTACAGAAAAAGGGTTTAGCCCCTATCCTCAAGGATGTTTATGTTCACATGGTTGCCACATTAGGGAATGACACCCCAGCTTTATCAACAGTGCAAAAGTGAGCAGCTGAATTTAGGAGGAGAAGGGAGAGTCTTGAAGATGACCCAATGTCTGGACATCCTGCAACTTCCACCACCAAAGAAAACATTGATTGTATTCACCACATGGTGATGGATGACAGTCGACTGACTATAAATCAAATAGCCAATGCTATTAGAATATCGCATGAGAGAGTTAAGAATATTTTGCACATTGAAATTGGCATGATGATTTCTGCTTGGTGGGTGTCACGTCTTCTGACACCTGATCAAAAGCGCACCAGGCTGATCACATTATAGGAAAATCTGATATTGTTTGAGGCAGATCCACCTGGTTTCCTTGAACATTTCCTCAACCAGGAATAGTGTTGGGTTCATCACTTTGAGCCAAAGACAATTAATTCAGGGGAAACATCCCTCTTCACCTGCTTCCGAATTGGCCATATTTGTTTCATCTGCAAAGAAGGTGATGTCCTCAGTTTTTTGGATAGGATTATTGCCAACTTGCTGAGAGAATTACAAAAGGCTATCAAGAACAAATCACCAGGAAAACTGATGAAATGGGTCTTGTTTCATCAAGATAAGGCTTGAGCACACAAGTCCCTGATTTCAATGGCCACTGTTTGTGACTGTAGCTTTGAACTGATTAATCATCCTGTCCATTCTACTGATTTGACGATTATCTGTTCCCCCACATGAAGAAAGACTTAGTTGGGTACTAGTATCACTGCAACACTGATGGAAGAAGTGTGTGGACTGCAAAGGGGATTATATTGAAAAATAAACTTCATTTGGTTATGAGAGTATGTTGGTCAGCCTATGAACTTTTCAGCCAACTATCATAGATAGAAAAGATGTAAGCTCATCAGAATAATTTCCATGAAAATATTTATAGAAAAGCACACAGAAAAACTATGTTATGGCAGTAAGAAAGTAACCAAAGATTAGATGCCAGGTCAGGACTGATAACATTGCAGAATTTTCTTTCTATTTTACCAAGAATTTCTAAATACATAGCAGAAGCACCTGACCAGATGTGGCAGCCATATTCAATGTGTGGCTGAATGGTAGAATACTAAAAAAGTGTCAGGTGCTATACAATCACTATTTTTGGCTGGAACCCAGAAATAATTTCAGTGCCTATTCCAAACATAATCTTGAATGTCAACAGAAAGAAAAGGGTCAGAGTTGATATTAGTGACCTGACCCCTGTCAATATAATCACCAAGACAATGAAACCTTCATAATTTGACGCACCAAAGAAAAGATGCAGGCTCTGTTGGATGACGGAACTTTTTTTTAATAGTATAATTCACGCAATACAAGACACGAATGCCACTTAACATATAGGTCTACTTTAAAATTATTATGATGACTGAATGAAGGAGGAGGTGATAGGAAGTGAAGATTATGGGGATAAGGAGGATAGATAACAATTGACATTTGACTTGAAGAAATTAAGATTATAGTGTAGAGGGTTACTGTTAAAATGTTCAGGTTGAATGATGTGTGTGATTTGAATGAGAAAGACAATGTGGAAGGAAGTGAAGATTATAGCAGTGTGTGTGTGTGTGACATAAATTATTCGAGACAAGCTATTATTTTTAGCTGAAACCCAGACATGATTTGGGGTATTATCTCATGTATAATTTTGAATAATAAAACGTGTGAAAAACTGTTATTTGTCAAACTATCCATGTATTGTTTTCACTGTCCAATCAATGTTCTGATCGATCCAAAAAGATATTCTCCTTTCTCAACATGTTAGTTCTGTAATTTACCATGTTGAATGCCAATGTGATGCTAACGATACTGGGAGAAGAATCCATCAATAAAAACCAGACAATATATTCAGAAAGAAAATTTGGATAATTTACATAGGTGCATCAATATATCTATATGTATGACAGATGAGCACTTTGTTTTTTAAATAACCATCAATATGCTCCCGTCTATAACTATTTCACATTTTATACTGGGAGTATAAGACAGCCCCTATTTTGGGGGGGAAAGTTTTTAAGGTTAAAATGTCACTTTGTATGCTGATATATACATAACGAAGTCAAAAAAGGGAAAAAAACAACCTACCTAATGAGCATGGATAAAGTGACAAATATTGCTTAGAGCTACAAAAAAATAGGAAGGTGTGGAGAACCATGATTGTCAGTGGGATATATAAAAGGAGAGAAATAGTAGTAATAAATGTCAAATCTACTACTTTCTTCGAGTTCTTCTGCTCAGCTCAAAGCAAATTGTGTAATCATGTCTAAATAATTAATTCCATCTGATCTTTGTGGCACTGTAGACAAAACAGCATCAGTCAAAGAACACCAGACATACAGACACAGATGCACACAGATTGGCCAGATGATGGTGACAAGGCAACAAAAGCCAGACATCAAGTGAAGCATCACATATAAGGAGAGAAATCAATAAGGACACCTGTCACAAACAGACAGGTGTTTGTCTGTATGCAGTGGACGATAAATGCTTTTCATTGATTGGTAGCTTTGGATAAATGATTTGGATAATTCAGAAGTGCCTAACCAAGAAATCCCTACTGGAGTATATGTTTATATATATGTACGCTGTTTAAAATTTGCTATATTTAAGTGGAGAAACTGCTCTTCATTGGAGATTAAGCATTTGTAGATATATACATCTGAAAACTTCATGAGCCATGAAGCTGACAGTCATCATGTAGTGTTTATATCACACACCTTATATATATATATATATATATGTACATTTTGAATTGGACATAGTCCGACAATTTATTAAAGACATTTTTGATATGTTTAACGTTCTTTTTATAGATACAAGTATTTAAGTAAATGCTCTGTTTATAATAAACAGTATTAAATAACATTTACCAGCCTGAATGTCCGAGAAATTTTCATAGAAAATTTTCGTTCTCCGACAGGAATCGAACCTGTATCCTATACGGAACCATCATTTCGCGTGATGTGCCTTAACCTTTCGGCCACAGATGAGCGTCTGGTTAGCAAGGTCGATTTTACTATCTTTAAACTTAAATCTTCCATGAATCTCTTCTATTCATATCTGCTCTAGCGTATCAAATGTAAACAAATGACGTCATATATTTTGAATTGGACATAGTCCGACAATTTATTTAAAGACATTTATATTATGTTTAATGTTCTTTTTATAGATACAAGTATTTAAGCAAATGCTCTGTTTTATAATAAACAGTATTAAATAACATTTACCGGCCTGAATGTCCGAGAAATTTTCATAGAAAATTTTCGTTCTCCGGTAAATGTTATTTAATACTGTTTATTATAAACTGAGCATTTACTTAAATACTTGTATCTATAAAAAGAACGTTAAACATATCAAAAATGTCTTTAATATATATATGTGTGTGTGTGTGTGTATATATATATATTGTTATACAGAAATAAAGTGTCATTGCCAACACTTGTGTTTGAACATGGATCTCCAGTGAATAGACACAGGCAATCCCATTACTGAATTAGGCAGACCACATGACCATGGAGGAAATGCATATAAAGGGTGTTCCAATAACTTGGACTGATTTTAAATGTGAATTAAGTTTAAGCATCTAAAGATTTTTTTCTTTTCTTTCAGATTTAACAACTTAAGTCTTTGGCAATTTCAACCATGGAAAGATTAACAATTAAAGTTATTGAAGCCTATTATGAAAATGGACATTCAAACAGAATTTGAATGAGAAATTCCCAGATTGCATCATCTCTCGAAACAGCCAATTGGCCACCATGGTCATGTGACTTGATGCTTTTAGATTTCTGCCTTTGGGGTCATCTGAAATTCTCTGTAACCATAGGATTGTGCCCCCTGGAGCCACGACTACTATCACCAAGCTGCTCAAACTGAAGCATTAGAAGCCAGATCGTTGAGTTCCACCACGGAATATGTGAGCGAGCGGCGCTATATTGAGTCTGATTTGAAACCTCTTCATCACTGAGGCCCGTTGGAACAGTTGGTACGACGTTTGCTTGATAACTCAACTGTCAAGGTTTCAATTCTCGGTACTGCTGATGAGTCCCAAATATAGAACAAAATGTCCGTCCAGTGCTTTCTGCATTCTGTTGAGGTTTCTTTCAGACTCAATGAATTACTTAATTATATATATATATATATGTGTGTGTGTTATACAGCATGATTTATTCCATTGGGTGTTTTTATATTACTTACAGATTTTGGGAATCTATTATTTAGATAATTTATCCTAACTCTAAATTGTTTTATCTTTAACCCCCCCCCATTACTTAATAATATAAAAACCCTTAATTCTATTCTTTCTTTATATTAATTGTCTAAATACAATTTATTGTTAATCCTATTAAAACATATTTGTTGTTAATATAGTTTCGTATTCCCTAGTGGGAACCTAAATTCCTTGATATACAACTTAAAGCTTTGGTCATAAATAAACTCCCATTCCACCCCATCCCCCTTTAGTCAGATAACTCACACCCTCTTCTTATCACCAACTCAGGTACTTTATCTAGATGAGGTGCCTCTTTGGGTTGGCCTGTACCTTTTCCTCGACTGCTATCTAAATTAAATTCCAAACCCCTGACTCTGAGATGAACTCAGTCCAGGGCTGAGGAGGACAGGCACAAGGCAGTGCCTGTTTGAAATAGATTATACCCACATGAGATAATTTTGTTTTTTTTGCTGTATAATACACACACACACACACACACATATATATATATATATATATATATATATATATATATATATATATATATGTAAAGTAATATAGTCTTAAAGTGTGCTATATTTATGGGATAAAGTGCTGAATATCAGAGATAGAGCGTGTGTAAATATAAAAGTGAATATTGAAGTCAACACTTAGAGGCGACAGTCTGTTTCATGCTAGATGCAATCGTCAGGCCACCTGATATATATATATATATATATATATATATATATATATAATTATAATATTTTGTTAAAAAGTTGAATTGAGGTGTTGAATAAGCTATCTTGTGGTTTACGCGTGTTTATAAGTATGGTCTCTTGCAACATTAATTACTATGGAAACGGCTTAGGGTGGCCATATTGGTTGTGTGGTCGAAGAGTAAGTTCTTATCTACAGACCCGTCACCTTCGGAAAGTTTATGTCAGGTTATGGTGGGGTGTCTATTTCAAATCTGGTGTTGGCGGTCACCGTCTAGTTAGTTTAAAGCGGAAGATATTTTATGGCGCTACGGCAGGTCATTAAGTGTCGAGAGGATACTGTTTTATTATTATCTATCTATTAATCTCTTTATTTATTTGTTTATTCAAATAGCTATTTCTTATACAAACGTGTTAGACTGGACTACAATTTGTTTTTTTGATGACTTCACAAAGGGTTTTTCTATTTAATGATTGGGCTAAGCTTTTAAGACTTTTATTAAACTATGGAATTTATTTGTTTATCATTTTTTTTTTATGTTAATTATTTAATGTGAAAATTTGTTGATGTCAGCAAAAAACCATTAACTCCTGCCTATGGTTTAATAACTTTTCATTATTTAGAAACTTAATGATGTGTATTTGGGAAAACAATATATAATTTTTTTTAGATATCAGAATATTTTTAGGAAAATCTATGAAAAGAGGAAAAAAAATTGTCTTATGCATTTTGTCATTTAACAATGATGTTTACGTTGATGTGATTACACATGTGCATGAAGGAGAGGGGATGGTCATATTTTAATTTTGAATTTTCCAATGTCTTTTTTTTTTTTTAAATATATGTTTTGCACATATGGTTTAAAGGATTTCATTTACGTTCTTTTTATGTTTGTGTTTCCATCCCTTTTGTTATTAATTATCACATATCGTGATAATAGAAGATCTGCCAAGAAAGGTGAAACATTGTCCATTTACTG
>OZ038498.1:103273576-103301076 GCA_964036315.1 Acanthosepion esculentum | reverse complement strand
CTGTATATTTTAATCAAATGCCAGGCAGTAAAGCCATCTAGAGACAAGGAGTTCCTGGGTGTGAAAGAATTACAAAACAAAAATATTATTAAGGAGTGAGAAAAATAGAAGAGTAATCAGGAAGACATTAGATAATGATTGACATTGCATTTAAATTTTTTCAAGATCGAATTTAGCTGGAAAGCAGGGAGCCAGAAAAGAGTTCTGCAAGTGAGAAATACAAGTACAAAAAATGTTGGCAGAGAACTTATGGTTCCATCTAGCCAATTCAACTCTCAATTGATGAGACCTTACTGCCAATCTAGTACTGCACTTAAATTCATAAAGTCTAGGTACCATCAAAAACGTGCTCACCCAAACAATTAACATGAAAGTATTTATAGAAGATGCAAAGGGAGGCACCTTTGTAGTGGTGAGAAAGCAATTGAAGACTAAATACCAGGTCAGGACCAATAATATTGCAGATTCTTCTTTGAAAAACTTTTACATACATAGAATGCTGAAGGTAAAAGGTCAATGGCACAAAAGCACTCTGCATGAGCTAGCCTAAAGTCAACCCAAAAGGCGGCTTCTAGGCTAGTATATATATATATATATATATATATAAATAACAAAGTACAAAAGATGTATCTCTTCAACTTCACGTTTCACAAACAAACTGCTCTTTAGTGTCAAATAAATTCATTTAGATATGATACACAAAATGCTAATTATTGAAAATATTCCTGTGTGTTCAAAACTAAAAAAAAACATTCTAGCATAAACCCATTTAACATGGGGCTCGCAAAACAACAGCTTATTGGCTACATCTGTCCAACCTCAAGAATTTTGTCAGGATTGCTCCTACTTGAAATATTTTTAAATCAACAGCCTGTGTTTCTCACCAGTGCTTAAGTAATTGATTTTGTCAAAATCTTTACAAATGTTTGACTTTTTCACTCATGGTACACATCCTGATTCCATCAGAAAAAGTCAAGATATGGAAATAGTAAATACTAAATACTTCAAAGTTCTTAGTGTATGAATCAGTTCTAGCAGATTTAGTAGAAGACTAAAGGAAATTGATCACAGACTTGCTAAGGTAGTTTTGTTGCAAAACCAAAAATATCAGCCCCAAAACTCAAGTCCTGTTCTTAAATATCCTCTTATCAGATTGAGATTTTCATAGTCACCAAAATTGTTCAGAAATATGTAAACTATCAGAGCTACATACAACGTCTTTCTGAGATCAAATGGTTTTGAGCAAATGAAGCCTTTGGGTCTTGGCAAAGATCATCCTTCTTTGAACCTTGTGGACTGGTGCTACAGAATCACAAACAAAGAACTGTACCAAATAACAGAAACCACATCACTTCAGGACTTTCAACAGCAGCAACAACTAAAATGGATATCACATGTAACTGAAAGAGAAAATAATGAAGCCTGAGCGTCTTGGCAAAGATCATCCTTCTTTGAATCTTGTGGACTGGTGCTACAGAATCACAAACAAAGAACTGTACCAAATAAGAGAAACCACATCACTTGAGGACTTTGAACAGCAGCAACAACTAAAATGGATATCACAGGTAACTGAAAGAGAAAATAATGAAGCCTGAGTGTCTTGGCAAAGATCGTCCTTCTTTGAACCTTGTGGACTGGTGCTACAGAATCACAAACAAAGAACTGTACCAAATAACAGAAACCACATCACTTCAGGACTTTCAATAACAGCAACAACTAAAATGGATATCATATGTGAGTCAAAGAGAAAATACTGAAGCCCGAGTGTCTTGGCAAAGATCATCCTTCTTTGAATCTTGTGGACTGGTGCTACAGAATCACAAACAAAGAACTGTACCAAATAACAGAAACCACATCACTTCAGGACTTTCAATAACAGCAACAACTAAAATGGATATCATATGTGAGTCAAAGAGAAAATACTGAAGCCCGAGTGTCTTGGCAAAGATCATCCTTCTTTGAATCTTGTGGACTGGTGCTACAGAATCACAAACAAAGAACTGTACCAAATAAGAGAAACCACATCACTTCAGGACTTTCAATAACAGCAACAACTAAAATGGATATCATATGTGAGTCAAAGAGAAAATACTGAAGCCTGAGTGTCTTGGCAAAGATCATCCTTCTTTGAACCTTGTGGACTGGTGCTACAGAATCACAAACAAAGAACTGTACCAAATAACAGAAACCACATCACTTCAGGACTTTCAATAACAGCAACAACTAAAATGGATATCATATGTGAGTCAAAGAGAAAATACTGAAGCCCGAGTGTCTTGGCAAAGATCATCCTTCTTTGAATCTTGTGGACTGGTGCTACAGAATCACAAACAAAGAACTGTACCAAATAACAGAAACCACATCACTTCAGGACTTTCAATAACAGCAACAACTAAAATGGATATCATATGTGAGTCAAAGAGAAAATACTGAAGCCTGAGTGTCTTGGCAAAGATCATCCTTCTTTGAACCTTGTGGACTGGTGCTACAGAATCACAAACAAAGAACTGTACCAAATAACAGAAACCACATCACTTCAGGACTTTCAATAACAGCAACAACTAAAATGGATATCATATGTGAGTCAAAGAGAAAATACTGAAGCCCGAGTGTCTTGGCAAAGATCATCCTTCTTTGAATCTTGTGGACTGGTGCTACAGAATCACAAACAAAGAACTGTACCAAATAAGAGAAACCACATCACTTCAGGACTTTCAATAACAGCAACAACTAAAATGGATATCATATGTGAGTCAAAGAGAAAATACTGAAGCCTGAGTGTCTTGGCAAAGATCATCCTTCTTTGAACCTTGTGGACTGGTGCTACAGAATCACAAACAAAGAACTGTACCAAATAACAGAAACCACATCACTTCAGGACTTTCAATAACAGCAACAACTAAAATGGATATCATATGTGAGTCAAAGAGAAAATACTGAAGCCCGAGTGTCTTGGCAAAGATCATCCTTCTTTGAATCTTGTGGACTGGTGCTACAGAATCACAAACAAAGAACTGTACCAAATAACAGAAACCACATCACTTCAGGACTTTCAATAACAGCAACAACTAAAATGGATATCATATGTGAGTCAAAGAGAAAATACTGAAGCCTGAGTGTCTTGGCAAAGATCATCCTTCTTTGAACCTTGTGGACTGGTGCTACAGAATCACAAACAAAGAACTGTACCAAATAACAGAAACCACATCACTTCAGGACTTTCAATAACAGCAACAACTAAAATGGATATCATATGTGAGTCAAAGAGAAAATACTGAAGCCCGAGTGTCTTGGCAAAGATCATCCTTCTTTGAATCTTGTGGACTGGTGCTACAGAATCACAAACAAAGAACTGTACCAAATAACAGAAACCACATCACTTCAGGACTTTCAATAACAGCAACAACTAAAATGGATATCATATGTGAGTCAAAGAGAAAATAATGAAGCCTGAGTGTCTTGGCAAAGATCATCCTTCTTTGAACCTTGTGGACTGGTGCTACAGAATCACAAACAAAGAACTGTACCAAATAACAGAAACCACATCACTTCAGGACTTTCAATAACAGCAACAACTAAAATGGATATCATATGTGAGTCAAAGAGAAAATACTGAAGCCCGAGTGTCTTGGCAAAGATCATCCTTCTTTGAATCTTGTGGACTGGTGCTACAGAATCACAAACAAAGAACTGTACCAAATAACAGAAACCACATCACTTCAGGACTTTCAATAACAGCAACAACTAAAATGGATATCATATGTGAGTCAAAGAGAAAATAATGAAGCCTGAGTGTCTTGGCAAAGATCATCCTTCTTTGAACCTTGTGGACTGGTGCTACAGAATCACAAACAAAGAACTGTACCAAATAACAGAAACCACATCACTTCAGGACTTTCAATAACAGCAACAACTAAAATGGATATCATATGTGAGTCAAAGAGAAAATACTGAAGCCCGAGTGTCTTGGCAAAGATCATCCTTCTTTGAATCTTGTGGACTGGTGCTACAGAATCACAAACAAAGAACTGTACCAAATAACAGAAACCACATCACTTCAGGACTTTCAATAACAGCAACAACTAAAATGGATATCATATGTGAGTCAAAGAGAAAATAATGAAGCCTGAGTGTCTTGGCAAAGATCATCCTTCTTTGAACCTTGTGGACTGGTGCTACAGAATCACAAACAAAGAACTGTACCAAATAACAGAAACCACATCACTTCAGGACTTTCAATAACAGCAACAACTAAAATGGATATCATATGTGAGTCAAAGAGAAAATACTGAAGCCCGAGTGTCTTGGCAAAGATCATCCTTCTTTGAATCTTGTGGACTGGTGCTACAGAATCACAAACAAAGAACTGTACCAAATAACAGAAACCACATCACTTCAGGACTTTCAATAACAGCAACAACTAAAATGGATATCATATGTGAGTCAAAGAGAAAATACTGAAGCCCGAGTGTCTTGGCAAAGATCATCCTTCTTTGAACCTTGTGGACTGGTGCTACAGAATCACAAACAAAGAACTGTACCAAATAACAGAAACCACATCACTTCAGGACTTTCAATAACAGCAACAACTAAAATGGATATCATATGTGAGTCAAAGAGAAAATACTGAAGCCTGAGTGTCTTGGCAAAGATCATCCTTCTTTGAACCTTGTGGACTGGTGCTACAGAATCACAAACAAAGAACTGTACCAAATAACAGAAACCACATCACTTCAGGACTTTCAATAACAGCAACAACTAAAATGGATATCATATGTGAGTCAAAGAGAAAATACTGAAGCCCGAGTGTCTTGGCAAAGATCATCCTTCTTTGAATCTTGTGGACTGGTGCTACAGAATCACAAACAAAGAACTGTACCAAATAACAGAAACCACATCACTTCAGGACTTTCAATAACAGCAACAACTAAAATGGATATCATATGTGAGTCAAAGAGAAAATACTGAAGCCCGAGTGTCTTGGCAAAGATCATCCTTCTTTGAATCTTGTGGACTGGTGCTACAGAATCACAAACAAAGAACTGTACCAAATAACAGAAACCACATCACTTCAGGACTTTCAATAACAGCAACAACTAAAATGGATATCATATGTGAGTCAAAGAGAAAATACTGAAGCCTGAGTGTCTTGGCAAAGATCATCCTTCTTTGAACCTTGTGGACTGGTGCTACAGAATCACAAACAAAGAACTGTACCAAATAACAGAAACCACATCACTTCAGGACTTTCAATAACAGCAACAACTAAAATGGATATCATATGTGAGTCAAAGAGAAAATACTGAAGCCCGAGTGTCTTGGCAAAGATCATCCTTCTTTGAATCTTGTGGACTGGTGCTACAGAATCACAAATAAAGAACTGTACCAAATAACAGAAACCACATCACTTGAGGACTTGAGTTAACAGCTAAAATGGATATCACATGTAGCTCAAAGAGAAAATAATGATGCTACCATTCCCCATGACGTCAAACAAAATGTTAGGAAGAAAACCCCCATCAATACTGGAAAGAGCAATAACAGTTACTGAACTTGAAAAATATATTCTCCAGAAAAATTCTTTCATGAGAAAGATTTTATAAATTTAAACCGAAATGTGTACTGGCTGGTTGGTTAATGAATGTTGAATGTTTCCTTATAAGGAAATGGCTAACATCACCAATACCATATATAATTTCTCAGTTTAAGCATTCTCTTATTGGAATGGCCACATTTCTTTTTTGACTTGAATAATGTTGATTTTTTTTTTTTTAAATTCCAAAAACCTTATATAAATTTTCTTCATTCATTTATAAAACCAATTATTTTCTTGGTGCCCAAGATATGTAAAATATGAGATGTGTTGTAGACATAAAAAAGTCAATTTGAAAGAATGACAAACGAAAGATATTATTCACTTTGCTTCTCCTCTTCATTTTTCTTCTCCTCTTTATATTCAATGAGTTTCTCTTTTATTCTTGATGCCTTTATCCTTTCTTTTCTCCAATTACTCCTACACATTCTTCAACCTAAATATTTTTCCTTCTTCTTTACCTTCATCTTCCCCTCCTTCTTCTATAAGTGACTGTTCTTTTTATTCTTTTCTTTCCTGCCTCCTTTCCCTCTGCTTATTCAGTTTCCTCTTCCTTTCTTTTTTTATTTCTCTCTTCTGTTTCCTTTACATATTTTTCTCCTCTTACTGTTCCTTATTTTTCTCCCTGTTTTCTGTCCAGTGCCCCTCAATCCATTTATTACTCCTCCTCCATCTCCTCCTACTACTCCTCTTTCTCTTTCCCATCTTTCTTCTTATTCAGTTTTCATTCTCTTTGTAATCATTTCACCCTGGCAACAACATTTTTTTTTGTCAAAACAACAGGTTTAAAAAGAAAAGTAAACAGACATTAATCAATCACTTTGCAACAAAGGCAGTTTCCATTTGATCCTCTCAAAAGAAATTTTTTTAAAAATCCCCCACCCCTGCCAAAGGAAGATGGCAAATATAATAGTGAATGCCATTTTCTTTTTCTGCCCAAATGTCTATCATGAGGATATTCCTGTCTTGTGCATGTCAAAGAACAATGTCTGTTCCCAAAGAACAGGAAGGAAACGGATCTTTATTTCCATCTTCTTGCAGAAACATCAGTCACTGGCAGATGTCGCTTCTCTCGTTCCCACCAGATTCTATCTCTTTATTCACTGCATTCAAAGAAAACACAATGAATTTTTGATGAAAAATCATATTTCTCTTTTTTTGCGTCTTCCTTCAATCTGAGTTGGTGTCTTTATCCCTCCACGGTCGCTGTTCCTTCCCTTCTTGCCTTCCATAGTGTAAATTTTCTATCATTTCTGCTATTAATGTTTTACATAATGATTATCTGCCAGAATTGTTACTGCTTAAATGACAAGAGTTCCTTGCTTCAATCTTCTATTGCTGGTCATTTTTTATCAAATATGGATGTCACATATGGTTGTAAAACAAGTTTGGCCTAAAACACTAAGTTATCATCAATTATGTTAACGGCAATATTAGGCATTACCTTATATGGAAACATTCTGTATTCATTGACCAAGCAGCCACTGTTACTTTTGGTTGAAATTTATAAAATCTTTTTCTTAAAACAATTTTTCAGGAAAATAGGTTTTTCAAGTTTACTATCTGTTGTAACTGAATTAGGTTACCAACAAGTTTATTACCTTTTGGTACAGGGAAACAAAAATTAGATTAGAAGCTAGGGAAAAGAATGTTTAGCCATGAATGACTAACTGTTTTCAGCAAAAGCTACTGCTGCTACTCCTCTGGATGTAGGAGTATTTTTACGTCTTTTTGAAGGGAAACACTGTCGTTACTCCTTTCAACATTGATGGAGGTTTCCTTCCTACTCTTTTGTTTGAAGTCAAGTGGAAAGTGAATTTATCTCAAAGGTATCTGACCAAGTTTGACATTCTGGTCTTCTTCAAGTTGAAAGTTATGGATGAATTTTAAACCTGATTCAATATTTCTTGCCAAATCATGACATGAAGATTGTCTTGAATGGGCACTCTTCTAGATCTTTTTGCATTAATGCAAATATCACCCAGGGTTCTATCCTTGGACTTATACTGTTCCTAATTTTCATCAACAACCTTTCTGATGTCATCCGTTCTCAACTCAGTATATATACTGATGGCACAATTATTTACTCCTGTCTTAATGGTAAATCTGATCAGTTTCATAAGGTCAGATTGGTGGCTGATCACAAAAATGACCTACAGTCTGTTGTTAACTGGAGCAAAGAATGGCTTGTTAATTTTAATGCCCCCAACACAAAACTGCTCTCTTTTAATCATCTGTGAGAACTTTTTCTACCTGCCATCAGTATGGCTTATGCTAACCTCCAGGAGAGTGACTCTTTGAGCTAATGTTTTCCGCTGACAAGATTATATTGAATCAATTGACAGGTCTGCTGCTAGGAAAGTTTATTCACTGTGTTGTGCTAAACAATTTTTCACACTAGAATCTATCATAAATTTATATGTCCAGGCATTGGATATTGCTGACACATCTGGTCTGGTGCTTCTGCTATGTATTTAGAGATTCTTGATAAAATCCAAAGAAGAATCTCAATGTTATCTGTCCTGACCTGGCATATTGGCTTCAGTCACTTTCCCACTGCCATAAAATACCTCCCCTGTGCCTTTTCTATAAATATTTTCAGGATAATTGTTCTGATGAACTTTCCTCTTTGGTTTTCTTTAGTTTCTTGTAAATATTTTGTATTCATTTTGTAAATACTCATTGGGGTTAATTTTTTAGAATTGTTATTTTATTCCCCCCCCCCAACAGACATTGAATTGTAAATATGGGGACTAGTTAGTATTTTCATAGAGACAGTGAGGTATTATGGTGGTTGTAGTAAGAACGGTACATATGAATGTGGTGTTTTGGTGTAAGGAATATTGTTTGTATGATTGGGTCAGTGTTTGCAGCTAGCTAAGTTATAGTTAAGACAGAAGAAGACTGTCCTTTTTTCCCCAATCCCCACTTCAGCCTTGTGCCACATTTCTGTATTTTCGCCGAATAAATATCACTTTCCTCTTTGGTAGCTAGTCTTTATGAATTTAACCGCAGTACTAGATCATCAATGCATTGAATATTGCTGCCACTTACAATCTGGTGCTCCTGCTATGTATTTAGAGGTTCTTGATAAAATCCAAAGCATATTCTGCAACTTTATTGGTTCTGACCTGGCATCTCAGCTTCGGTCACTTCCCCATTGCTGTAACATAGCTTCCCTGTGCCTTTTCTATAAATACTTTCATGGTAATTGTTCTGATGAGCTTCCCTTTTTGGTATCTAAACTTTATGAATTTAAGTATCATCAACGACCTGTTGGATGTCATCAGTTCCCAACTAGGTACTTATGTTGAAGACACAACTTTTTACTTTTGTCTTAATAGTAAGTCTAATAGGTTTAAAAAGTAAAACTGGCAGCTGCTCTTGAAAAATTACCTGCAAGCAGTTGTTAACTAGGGCAAGGAAAGGCTTGTAACTTCTAACAACTCCAAAACCAAACAAAACTGCTATTATTTAATCACCATAAAGAAATATTTTTTCTGTCCATCAGTATGGCTGATGCTAACCTCCAGGAGAACAACCCATTGGGCCTTCTTGGTGTCATGTTTTCCATTGGTATGAAGTGAAGCAATTATATTGAATCAGTTGCTAGGTCTACTGCTAGGAAGATTGCTTCACTGTGTTGTGCTAGACAATTTTTCTTATACATTTATAAACCTACCATTCGACCGTACATTGAATATTGCTGCTATATCTGGTCTGGTTATATATCTTGAGATTCTCGACAAAATCAAATAAGGGTCTGTAATGTTACTGATCATGACCTGGCATCTCGATTTTAGGTACTTTACCACCACCATGATGTGGCTTCTGGCTATCTTTTCTAGGAATATTTCCATCACAGTTGTTTTAATGAGCACCCCTCCTTGGTACCTCATTCACATGAATTTAAACGTACTACTAGAATGACTAGTAGGGGAGGCATGGTGGAGTAATGGATAGTGGCTCAGATTGAGGAATTGGAGAGCCGAGTTCGAATTCCAGTCGAATCCATTACGTTCACTTACGTGCTAATACCCTTGGGAAAGGTATGGATCCTCTTCTTCTCCCCCTAGCTATGGATAAATGGCAGGACAGACTGGGTTCTATAGCCTTGGATGGTAACTGGTCTACCGCAGAAAGAAATGGCAGTGCATGAAAAAATCTGCCTCGTCAGTCATGTATCGAAAAATACATGATTGCTGAAGCATGTATCCTGCATGGCACATAACTGATTGACTTGACTGACTACTAGGTTTTGTTGCTGAAATAACTCAATGTAATCCTAAGTTCTATTCTAAGTTTCTTTCCTTGCACTTCTCACTTGCGGAACTCTCTTCCAGCTTCTTGGTCCCCTGTCACTTATAATCTTCAAAATTTTAAATGCAATGTCAATCGTCATCTTCTGTCTTCCTGAACCCTGTTCTTTTATTGTCCTTTCTCCTCACTAAACTCTTTTCATTCTCCTTCCCTCCCAGTAACCCCTTGCATCTTAGTAGCATTATCGCCATATTATGTCTTCCTGAAACCTGTTCTTTTATTGTCCTTTCTCCTCACTAAAGTCTTCTTATTCTCTTTCACTCCCAGTAACCCCTTGTGTCTTAGTGCCATTATCACCATCTTCTGTCTTCCTGAAACCTGTTCTTTTATTGTCCTTTCTCCTCACTAAACTCCTCTCATTCTCTTCCACTCACAATAACCTCCTTGCATCTTAGTGGCTTTATTGCCTTGTTTGTGATGAAATGATTAAAAAAAAAAGTAACCCTGGCTGATAATCTTTGTCTGTCTCTGTCACAGTCATGCCTTCTTGGGAGATTTATAAAATAACTCTTCATTTCAATCACTGTATTATACACCACTTACCACAGCATTGTTCTAATTTGTATTTTTTACTAATTGTTCATCAGCAAGACCCAAAAGACACTCAAGGGAAATATTTATACTATGCACACTGTGTGTGGCCTGTGAAGCTTAAAACTGGTGAAACTAAGAAATATAGCTCATCCAAACTTTGCCATGGGATTAGTGAAAGAGTATGGATTGTCCACTCTTTGCCGGTTATTTAAAGCCAGAAAATATTTTAAAATTGTAATAATTATTTTTATATAATAATGATTTAGTAATTCAAGTCTTACTAATTAACCCATTGCTTGGGGGTGGAGAAGTGGATTCATGTTTTTCTTAAGCGTATTTGTGCATAAGTGAATATAACGAACCCAACTGGAATTGAAACTGAGTCATTATCCATTATACTACTCATAAATCCAAGCTTACAGAACCTGGGATTCCCAAGTGGTTCCCCATCTAGGCTTGAAATTGCTTAACGTCAGTGTGTTGTTTCATGGAGTCAAAATCAAAATGCTTTGATAAGACTGTGCTTTGCAAAATCCATTATTGCATGTCTTTTTCTTACCTTTGCTTTTTTGATACATTGTTTTACATTACTGTGTTTTTTATTGTATTGTTTTAAAAATCATTATGTGACTCATTCATTGTTTTTTGTTGCTATTTTAAAGTTACCTGTTTCTTTCAGCTTCCTGACACAACAACTTTTGCTACAGATCTAATCAAATGTAATTACAATCACCTATATATATATATATATATATATATATATAAAAGTGGACATGGAAGTCAGCACTTAGAGGCGACAGTCGGTTTCATGCTAGTGCAATCGTCAGGCAACTAGTGCTGTTATTTTTCTTGGCTATTTATATATAAGGGTCAGTGGTGCATTATGGGTAGTCTATTTTGGCGGTTACTTTTACCGGAAGTTGCTTATTTGTTTATTTATTTATGTCAAATTATTTTGCTTGCTTTTTTGTTTGTTTTTTTTAATTTTATTTTTATTTTTTATCTTATATATTTATTTTTTATTTTGATTGGTGTTTTTTGTTAACGTAGTAAAAATTTGTTTATATAGCTTATTGTTGGTAGTCTATTATGGCCGTCATTTACCGAAAGTTGATTGTTTGCTTATTTATTTGGGTCAAATTGTTTTGCTTGTTTTCATTTATTTTCATTTTTATTTTTTATCTTATATATTTGTTTATTTGTCATTGATTAAATCTATTTGTTGAATTTTGGGGTGGGATGTTGTGGTTTGTTCTTACTATTATTTTGGTCGGAACAGTTTTTAATTTATCTATTTGGGTTGATTATCTTTATTTGTTTTTTTCTAAACGGCTAGTTTATCGTAATCGGTTGTTAGTTTATTTATATATTTGGATGTATTTAGATCAATTTATTATACTTGTTGTTATTTATTTGTTACACTATATATTTTTGGCTTTCGATTTTTAAGTAACGTAGTATATTATCTTTTATTAATTTTTTTATTTTTTATCAGTATATAACAGTTATAACTTTCGTCCATTCTTTTGTTTTGATTTTATTTCGCATATTCTAACAGGTGTGGTTTTGTAATTTGTTTGGAGTAATTTATTTTGCTTATTTTATTGTTGTTTTGTTTGTTTATATATTTATTTATTTTTCTATTTTAAGTTACGTAGTAAAAATTTGTTTTCACGTCTGCATTTTGAGATTAGCTCGGATCTTTTATTTAATAATTTATTTTGATCTGGGAAGATAATGATAGCTATTTTTTCCTCCAAGCAAAGTTTGCAAGTTTTTGATATATATATATATATATATATATATATATATATATATATATATATTTTTCAAAATATGATTCCTTCGCTACCTAAGAGTTCACATGTTTTAAAAACAAGAGCCAGAACCCTGAATATAATTATTAAAATTAAGTTGAATTAAGGTATCGAGTCCCGTTTCCTCCTCAAGCAAAAATTTAGGAATAAGCTATCTTGTGGTTTGTGCGTGTTTATATGGAGCACTGTCTTTTTAAAAATAAAAATATTAAAGAACTCTGGATTATTTACCTAACATGTTCTTTCCTATTTTTCTGCATACCTGCATACACACACACACACACATATATATATATATATATATATATATATATATATATATATATATATATATAGGAATAGGTAGGATAAAAAATCTTCATACACACACAAATACTTCTATGTACGTATAAATATATTTCTTCCTCAGGTGTTAAAAATACAGTGCTCAATGTGATGCTACAGAGCTATAAGTATATATTAGTGAGTATACATAATATCCAACCTTGATAGCATAACTCTGAGTTTTATTCAATTTATATATTTGTTTTTAGATAGAGAGGAAGCATCTGGTTCGCAAAGTCAAATTACTGTTTGCAAACAACAAATTTCCCATGTCGGAGGACACATATTTTCTGTGAAGTTTCTCATACATTCAGGCCAGTAAATGTAGTTAATACTGTTTATTATAAACAGAGAACTTAAAAATAATGTATAAACAGAAAATATATTAAAATAATTGTCAGTCTTAGTTCATTTCATAAAATATGATGTCATTTGTTTACATTAAGCTACGCTTCAAGCAGATATGAGCATTCGAGAGAAATCATGGGAAATTTCTTGTTTAAAAATAGTAATCTGACTTTGCTAACCATATATATATATATATATATATATATATATATATGAATAAAGACAAAAGGAAAACTTAACTTAGCTGATGCATTCTGTCCTCTAATGGACTTTATCAATGTCAATATATGTATTTTATTTTGCAACATGTATTTATAAACAAAAGTAAAAATGTTGTTAGTTTTCAAAATTTAATAACACTCATAAATATACATCAGGCTAGCTGAAAGTCAAGGTAAACTATGCAGAATGCTAAGTGATATAATTTAATGTCTAAGAGCATGAAATGAAACACATCAGCTAAGAAAAGGTTTCCTTTTGTCTTCATTCACAGACCTTTCACAGATATATTTTTTAGTTACAGCTGAAATTTTACATTGTATATATTTTGTGTATTGGGGCAGCAGATCATTATTATTAAACATATATTGTTAAATATAACAGACAATGAATGTCTATTATGTTTGATCAGGAGCCGTTCTAAAGTTTGTATGTTTGCTTTAATTTTGGGTGAAAATAAAGACAAAAATTGTCCAACATTTGGATATTTTTTTATTATGCTATCCCTTGATCTAAGTTTTCACCTCACATGAACCATCTTCAGAGGGGTTATACAGACATTTAAACAAAGATATTCACCATGAAAGATGATATTCTGTTATGATGACATAGAAGATTGCTATGCAATGATAACAGTTATGGAATAGCAGATGCAGTTTGTAAATTCATGTGAGAGGCCAAAATATTAACAACAGAACCGTATGTCTAGATATCTTTGATATGTTTGAGTATTGTTATGTTATCAACTAATATCTGTCTAATATTTTATACAGGGCCATGTTTTTCTAAGAAATGTTCTTTAATAGAACTAAGATCAGAAAGGTGACAGGTAAATCTACGGGAGAGTGTGGTTGTAGTAAAACCAATATTATGTAGTGGGTTTATTATTAGTATCAGAGATACGATCTCTGAATGGACATGTAATTGATACACCTTTTTGTAGAGGATTTAGTTGGGTGCTTGTAGGGTTATTAGAGACTATAAGGTCAATTTTTTAAAATTGTTATATGATGAGCTTAACTTGTTTATTATTATTAATGGGTTTAACATTTTTACCTCTTATGTTTTTGACTGTTGTTTCATCATATTTGTAATAATTATGCATTTGGTTACAATGGTATAAGTTAATAATATTATGTTTATAATAATATTACGTTTATTAATGGGTTTAACATTTTTACCTCTTATGTCTTTGACTGTTGTTTCATCATATTTGTAATTATCATGCATTTGGTTACAATGGTATAAGTTAATAATATTACGTTTATAATAATATTACGTTTATTAATGGGTTTAACATTTTTACCTCTTATGTTTTTGACTGTTGTTTCATCCTATTTGTAATTATCATGCATTTGGTTACAATGGTATAAGTTAATAATATTACGTTTATAATAATATTACGTTTATTAATGGGATTAACATTTTTACCTCTTATGTTTTTGACTGTTGTTTCATCATATTTGTAATTATCATGCATTTGGTTACAATAGTATAAGTTAATAATATTACGTTTATAATAATATTACGTTTATTAATGGGTTTAACATTTTTACCTCTTATGTTTTTGACTGTTGTTTCATCATATTTGTAATTATCATGCATTTGGTTACAATGGTATAAGTTAATAATATTACGTTTATAATAATATTACATTTATTAATGGGTTTAACATTTTTACCTCTTATGTTTTTGACTGTTGTTTCATCCTATTTGTAATTATCATGCATTTGGTTACAATGGTATAAGTTAATAATATTACGTTTATAATAATATTACGTTTATTAATGGGATTAACATTTTTACCTCTTATGTTTTTGACTGTTGTTTCATCATATTTGTAATTATCATGCATTTGGTTACAATAGTATAAGTTAATAATATTACGTTTATAATAATATTACGTTTATTAATGGGTTTAACATTTTTACCTCTTATGTTTTTGACTGTTGTTTCATCATATTTGTAATTATCATGCATTTGGTTACAATGGTATAAGTTAATAATATTACGTTTATAATAATATTACATTTATTAATGGGTTTAACATTTTTACCTCTTATGTTTTTGACTGTTGTTTCATCCTATTTGTAATTATCATGCATTTGGTTACAATGGTATAAGTTAATAATATTACGTTTATAATAATATTACGTTTATTAATGGGTTTAACATTTTTACCTCTTATGTTTTTGACTGTTGTTTCATCCTATTTGTAATTATCATGCATTTGGTTACAATAGTATAAGTTAATAATATTACGTTTATTTTGACGTATACTATTATTATTAATATTTTCAATTTTGTTAGAGGTATTATTAAGTTTATTGAGATACATTTTAATTTGTTGATCAATGACGGAATTAGGAAATCCATTATTAACAAGTGTTTGTTTAATGTTATGTCATTCTTTATAGAATATGGTTTTGGAAGAAGATATCATTTGTGTGCGTTGGATTGAGTTTTTTTATAATAAGCTAGTGGGTTTCCTGTTTTGAGAAGTAGTAAATTCATGTGGGGTCAATAAATACATCAAGGAATGGAATTTTATTATTAATATTAAGTTCTATAGTAAATTTGAGGACAAAGTGACTTTAAAATTTGTTTTTCAGTTGTGTAATTTGATCAATAATTTTAGCTAAAATGAAAATGTCATCCATGTATCTTACATATATGGGGGGGTATTAGTGTCATTAAGTATTTTATTTTCTAAATGTGCTGTATAATTAGAAAAAAGGGGGCCTAAAGGAGATCCCATTGCGATACTATCTATTTGAGTATAAATATTACCTAGGGGGTCATGAAAAGGTACTTGAGTGGTATGTGCTAATAATAATTTTTTTTTAAATAGTGTGTTTAATGTTGATGAGTGGGGGAGAAGTGTGATTGTATACATCATGGATAATGATGGCAATCATTTCATGGACGGGGACATTAATAAATAAATTTTGTACATCCAAAGCTGCGATTATTTGCTTGTTTGGTTTTACAGCATGAAGAATTTGTATAAATTCATTTGTGGAGGTAATACAATATTTAATTGGGAGGTAGGGAGTAATTAATTTGTTAAGGGTTTTTGAAAGGTAATATACAGGTGTAGGTATTTATGAAATGATAGGTCAGAGGGGGGTGATTTTCTTTTATGGATTTTTACATTTCCATAAAGGTAGCCAGGTTCATAGTCACCTGTAATCTTTTGAAGTTTATAGATCCTGTTTCAGCATTGTTAGCATTAATAAGTTTATTGATATGGTTTTTAAGTTGGGAGGTGGTGTTATTGGTTAACTTTTTTAATTTATTATGATCGTCTAAAATGGCCTGTAATTTTGAGTAGTACTCATGTTTGTTTTGAATAACGAAAGTATTAGTACTGTTGTTATTTTTTAGTTGTGTGGCTGCTTTTATTAAACAAGTGTTTATAATTCCATTTGGATTTTTATGGTATCGATGCTTAATATATTCGGCTTTAAGTAATTCTTTTAAACCTACCTGTATAGAAATATGATTATCTTGTTGCAATAGAAGTATTTGTTGGTATAAATCTTCAATTTATGTTTGTTTAAACATTAAATTAGGTTTCTGAGTGACATGAAAATTTGGTCCAAGATTAAGGAATTACATTTCATTTGGAGTCAGTTAGTATCCTGATAGGTTAATGAAGTTTTTGTTTGTGTTTGGTAAAAGTATTTTTCCTTTAGTATCTGTCTATATTTCTGAGATTAGATATTATGTACACTATTTACATTATTCAGACTATCATCCTCATCTTTGTTACCATATTTATTACAATGTTTTGGCCGTTGTAAACTCCAGCCTTCTTCAGGTGGTTGGACACATGGCACAGTGGATAAAGGTGTTAGTTAGATCCAGTGACAGGACCCAAAGAGTGTGAGTTCAATACATGGTTAAGGCGGTGGAGAACTTGGAGAGGGGAATTAACAGGAGATAACTGATAACTGACATCCATTAGACATGGAACTAGAACAGTCTACCCCAGCGACAAAATCAAAGAGTTCAGTTCAACATTCCAACCACCTGAAGAAGGCCTGAGCGTACAATGGCCGAAACGTTGTGATAAATATGGCAACAAAGATAAGGATGATAGTCCGAGCAATGTAAATAGTGTATTTTTTTTTAATATAATTTGTTTAGCTTTTTTTGGATGTTTATGCGATTCATTTTCCTTTTGTGTTGCATAATATAATAAATCGAATATTTCCTTGAATGCACTTCAAAAAATTTATAACTTTATTTGTATTTGTGGTAGAAATCATTTGTAAAAAGGATTAGAAAGAAGTAAATCTATATTTTTAAAGGTTTTATTGAAATTTTATTGAAGTTTCCACATGTCCTCCATCATTAGTAATACAAAGGGTAATACAATTTTGCAGTTCACGGAAAACATTTGCCAACTGATTTACAGTAATGCCTGAAATCACATTATTTATTTTAGCTATACTTAAAACTAGGTACATTAAACTTTATAACATTTTTTTACAGATTATTTCTATTGCAAATACAAATAAAGTTATAAATTTTTTAAAGTTCACACAAACTTTATGGATACCCTGTGTATATATATATATATATATATATATATATATATATTAAAAAGTAAGGTTGGAACCATGATAGTGGGTATTTAAGTGATTCCTAACTGTTTAATATTTAAAGTTCTGCACTGCATGTTCATTTTTTTTTTTATGTGTACAGAGCACTATTTATTATGACCATCCCCTCATTGGACTGAACTCTGATCTACAATTGGTTATATATATATATATATATATATATATATATATATATACACACACAATCAAACCAAACAGCAGTCAGGGACTCAGATCCAAATTGCTACTCTGAGTTTTATGCAAAGTGATCATCACATGAGTAGAGATGGTTCTTGTCTGACAATTGCTTCATGCAAATTTCAGAGTTACAATATGGTTGACTGATTTAAGTTTTACAGCTCATCAACCTTTTGCAGTTTATTTAAAACCATAAAATATTTTTCAGAATGTAAGAATTTGGGGGAACTAATGATTTACTAGTACATGTCCTAATAATTAACCAATAGCCAGGGGTAGAAGAGGTGGATTCATACCTTTCATAAGACTGTGAGTAATTGATTATTATGAACATGACTGAAATTAGAACTCCAATTTCCAATTCACCATCTAGGTATAAACCAGGCTTAATGTTGCTTAACTTCAGTGATCATACAAGAACCAGTGTTTCAATATAATATGTAAATGTCAATCTAATTCCCTGATTGCTGTTTGCATTGCTAGTATTACTGCTTGAAGACTAATTTCCAGAGGCTCAATACCTCTAGAAATTAGTCTTTAGTTTTGTTTTTTTTTGTTTTTTTGTGTAGGTAGTTGCCTGTCTTTTTCTCTTTTGTCTGTTTTCTTTTTTTTCCCTTTCCGATGGACTTTGTTCTTTGGAAGGCTGTGTTGATAGGGTTCAGTCTTTGAAGCTTTATCAACTGCTTGATTTTATATATCCCGGGTGTAACAGCATAATTGTCCATCCCACAAAATGTTTAATATCTAAAAAAAAAACACTACGCTAATTGAGTTTCTTTTTTCCAGGTTTTCAGATAAGATGTTTAGCCATTGTGACACCATTTGTCATAAGAATCACTGAAAACGCCTTCGAGTTATTCAGCTAGAAATAGAACAGGTTAAAATCATTTTGTGGCATCCCCACTGTCCCCCCAAATGAGCAATGGTGAGAGGAAAAAGCTCATTCAGGCCTTCAGTAATGGTACCAAAATTAATACTCTGGCTTCCATCTTCAAATTCTATTCAAGAACCATCAAGAGAATGGTGAATAAGTTTCAAAAAGAGGCAACAATAGAGAGGAAAACTGGATCAGGTGGTCACAACAGGAAGAAGGATCATCATTTCAACTTAAAGCTAAAGAGGTCAATTAGAAAAGATCCAACTCAATCCATAGGACATTTGGCACATAAGAAAGGAGTTTCAACTATGGCAAAGAAACTATTAGAATATAACATACAGTTGCATCTAGCTATTTCAACAGTAAAATGATGAGACCTAACAGCCACTTTAGTAGCAGACTTAAATTCATGCAGTTGAGGCCCTAAGTAGGGAAAAAATATGACCAATTGACATGACAATAAGTAGAAAAGTGAGAGGGAAGCCATATCATGATGGTGAGAAAGTGACTGAAGTCGAGATACCAGATCAGGATCGATTACCTTGCAGACCCTTCTTTGAATTTTATGAAGAATCTCGAGATATATAGTTAGAGCACTAGACCAGATTCAATGCACAGACACAAATGGTAGATTTAAAGATGTGCGAGATCGATTCGAACACAACACCTTGAACCAACTTTCCTACCAGTGGACCTAGCAATTGATTCAATATAATCATTATCCTTCATGTCCTGTGAGCTCAAGAAGATACAAAAATGTGCTCCCCCTTAACAATATCTGCAGACATTTACTTTATAACATTGAAGACCTAATGATTTTATGAAATATATTTTGCCCATTGGCCAGAGGTTCAATTGTTCTGTGAACCCACCTGAAATAAAGAAAATAAGTGTTCATTTTCAATGGGGGTTTCTGAGACTCTTGTGGGTTACCCCGCTTGGCTGTGTCAAAAGTGCTCACTAGGGGGCACTCTTTAAGTCTATAAATAGGTAATGATACTCTCACTCACTCTCTCATTTTGTCCTTTACAACTCTTGCTTTCAGATGCAGTTGTATATGGGTCAAGTGTCCAAGTTCATGGGCTTCTCTCTATACCTTTGTACACTCTCTCACACATGCTTGACACACACACAAACAAGCGCATTTAGCTTGTATCATGTTTTTATTTTGCTTTCACCACTTGTCATTTTTTTTATTAATACAATCATTGCCATTAGTTTTATTGCTTTGTATATTATATCATTTTTTACCTGGACTCACATTGAGTCCACCAATATTGTTTGTGGGATAAATTATCCAGATGCCCATAAATATTTACTCTCCAAAGTGTTGATTCCCACAGCATAATGGTGAGTAATATTTACCCAATTGTATGAGCATTCTGGCAGCAGTCTAAATACATTTCCCTGATTTATACAATGTATCTATTATGATGCAAAATGATGAGGATATTTCATCATTCTAAAAATAACCTTGTCATTAGTGATGATAGAAAAGATGGATATTTCATCATTCTAAAAATAACCTTGTCATCAGTGATGATAGAAAAGATGGATATTTCACCATTCTAAAAATAACCTTGTCATCAGTGATGATAGAAAAGATGGATATTTCACCATTCTAAAAATAACCTTGTCATTAGTGATGAAAGAAAAGAGGGATATTTCATCATTCTAAAAATAACCTTGTCATCAGTGATGATAGAAAAGATGGATATTTCATCATTCTAAAAATAACCTTGTCATTAGTGATGAAAGAAAAGAGGGATATTTCATCATTCTAAAAATAACCTTGTCATCAGTGATGATAGAAAAGATGGATATTTCATCATTCTAAAAATAAGCTTGTCATCAGTGATGAAAGAAAAGGATATTTCACCATTCTAAAAATAACCTTGTCATCAGTGATGATAGAAAAGATGGATATTTCATCATTCTAAAAATAAGCTTGTCATCAGTGATGATAGAAAAGAAGGATATTTCATAATCACTGAAATAAAGATTAAAAAAAGATAAAAAAAATTTCATCATCCTAAAAACAACCTTGCTACCAGTGATGAAGCAAGGGCGGTCAGTAGAGTAGCAGGTGACTGTAGCAGTAGTAAAAAGGCCCAACACATATATATCCTCATCCCTCCGTGAAAATCAAAACTGACAATCTCAAACATTATCCTCACTAACAAAATTTTCGGGACAAGCAAAAAACAAGCACAAACTTTAAAAAGAAACAAAAGCGACAGTAACATTGAGAACATTTTTAACACACACCTGACCAATATCTGTAATTTAGATCAGGAAAAAGAAAAATACAAATTATTGTTATTAATGTCAATATGTGTCTCAGGTATTATTGTACATTTTTATTCATTTTGCTTTTAAAAAAAGTAAAAAAGAATTCCTCTATCAATTACTACTACAAATACATATAACGACAGGGTAATTACTTTAACTACTTCAACATCTGACTCCCTTACATGTCCCTGACTTCCATTGACAACTGAAAGCCAAAAATGATAAACATGCTCCTGATGAGAACAATGATTATTAGTTCTTCCCTATTCGAAGCTTCGTTTTTTTTCTTTTTTTACAAGGAAAGGAAATTAATTAAGAGGTTGTCTGACAAAACAAAAGAAATATATGACCTCCTTCAAAATATAGAAATAAAATTTCCTTCATGGCTTCAAGATCAAAATTTACTTAAATATTTATATATATTTATTTGAAATGCAAATTGAAATTCAATTAAATTTATTCTTTCTTAATAGATAGAAAGAAAGAACGATATATGCTATATATACTTGAGTTATATATATGAGTTTCTGTGATCAGTTTTTTATGCAAAAAACGGGAGGGTGAACTATATCATGTATGGGGAAAGTGTCAAAAGACAAAGTTTCGAAAGAAAAAATGATGAATGGGCAAAGTATTAAAGAGAGAAAGAGTCAAACTCAGTAAATGACAGAGGGCCATGAATGTGCCTACAATAGAATACTTTTTACCTAGCATGCAAATATCCTGCCAATAAATAATTATTTTTAAATTTAAAACTAACATGAAAACTTCAGATGAAAAGAAAACTTATTGCTATCTTTTTTTAACAAGGATCTGCATTCAATTTACAGTAAGCTAATTCAAATAATTGGATTTTATAAAAAAAAAAAAAAAAAATGAATTATGAGGTAGGCATTAATTTATTGTCCCTAATGAATATATATATCAAAGACTCAATTTAATCTGGTAAAAAATAGAGTGTAATAAACAACCCCTCCCTCAAATCTAACCCATGATTATGGAAGTTTAATCACTCTTAAGGCATTTATTTATTAAATGATGCCAAAGCTGAGCAATGAAAAGTTTATAATCGATTATTTGAACCAAGTTTTTAAAATCATGACAATATGTTCATTTTTTGCCTTGTTAAATGTTTTGTCCTGTTGAAACTTTGTCTTTTCAACATTTGTCATTTAGTCAGTTGGACTCTTTTTCCGTTTGGCAATTTGTTCATTTGGTACTTAACCCATTCAACATTTCATCTTTCGACACTTTGTCCTTGGACACTCTGACTTACTACCGAAATATACACAGGTCACTTTTTTTTTTAAAGAGGTTAAAAATCATGCATTTTTGGTGACAGGTTGCACTATATGCAGGTAATTGTCTTTTCAGTGGTGGTGGAGGGCAGGATAAAATTCATGCACAAAATTTAAGGGTTACACTATTCATGAAGTTGGCTTATACACAAGTATATAATATAGATAGATAGATAGTTATGAGGAAGATAGATAGATAGATAGATAGATAGATAGATAGATAGATATGAAGAAGTGAGATAGATAGATATGAGGAAGTGAGATAGATAGATAGATAGATATGAAGAAGTGAGATAGAGAGGTAGATAGATAGATAGACAGATATGAAGAAGTGAGATAGATAGATAGATAGATAGATAGATGAAGAGATTGATAGATAGATAGATGAAGAGATAGATAGATAGATATGAAGAAGTGAGATAGATAGATAGATAGATAGATAGATAGATAGATAGATAGATATGAAGAAGTGAGATAGATACATAGATAGATAGATGGATAGATAGATAGATAGATAGATATGAAGAAGTGAGATAGATAGATAGATAGATATGAAGAAGTGAGATAGATAGATAGATAGATAGATAGATAGATAGATAGATAGATATGAAGAAATGAGATAGATAGATAGATAGATAGATAGATATGAAGAAGTGAGATAGATAGATAGATAGATAGATAGATAGATAGACAGAAAGATAAAATCACTAAGATGCAAGGGGGTGTACTGGGAATGAAAGAAACTGGAAAAAATGTTATTGAATAGACATAACAATTAAAGAACTCATTTCAAAAAGACAGACTATGACAATGTATATTTTTGAAGATTGTCGTTGACTGGAAAGCAAGAAACCAGAAGAGAGATCCACAAGTGAGAAGTGCAAGAGAAGAAACTATCAGAATAGAACTTATGGTTATATCTAACAATTTAAACAGTACAATGATGAGACCTAACTGCTAATCTAGTACTGCACTTAAATTTGTAAAGTTGAGGTACCAAACAGGAAAGCTCATTAGAACAATCACCATGAAAATATTTATAGAAAAGGCACAGGGAAGCTATGTTCTGGTGGTGGGGAAAGTGACTGAAGCTGACATGTCAAGATCGATAACATTGCAGATTCTTCTTTATATTGTATCAAGAATCTTTAAATACATGACAGACACACCAGACCATATGTGGCAGAAATATTCAATGCATTTACAAATGGTAAACTTCTAATGTGCAAGATAGATTCTAGTGAGAAAAATTGTCGAGCTTGACACAGTGAATCAACTTTCCTAGCTGCAGACTGATATAATGAAGAAAACAGACCGTTCTTATGTCTTTTAATTTGATATTAATTAAAGTATTAGATTTAACAGACTGATAATTACATTGTATCTTAAAATATATATAAATATGCCAAATTCTTCCTCAATGTTTTTTTTTCTGACTTCATTTTAAAAATATTGTCTCCTTAACTCTACCTACCCATCATACTGGTTCTATAATTTACAAATTTAGATGTCAGTGTGATGCTGACTATATAGGCAGAACAGATGAAAACTAGAAGACACAGATTAACCAATACATTCCAGCCAATATTCACAAGAGAAAGGTGGACAATATACATAGGTGTTTTAATGTATCAGGTTCAGAGATAGCTTAAAATTTTACTAAAAACCATCAGTTTTATAACCTGGACATGTTTACAGTGCTGAGTAAGGCTAATACTGATTATCACTTGAAGGTTTTGGAATCAGTGTATATAAAGTTCTAGCAACCATCTCTTTAAAAGCAGAATTGGTTGGCTTGAAAGTAATTAAACTTTAATGTTATATTTGTTTTTTGTATATACCATTTGTCTGGAGTTGTACATTTTCTTCTTTTCTTTAATTGCTGTACACATTTGGGTTTTTCCCCCCTCAATTTTTGCTCTGATAAGAGAGGACCAAAAAACTGTTTTAAATGATTTTAATTATTATATTTTGGTATAAGTAGACAGAAAATAATTTTTACAAATTATTTGAAAGGAACTGTCTGTTATATTTTCTAAAGGCAACAAACCTAAAATTTTACATGCATATTTCAATATAATTTTTTTGTTTTTTAGAAATTTTAGAATATGCTAATTTACGGTAATATATATATTTTTGTTACCTGTCTTTTTTTGCTATGAATATTTTTTTAATATATCTGTTTTCATTTAAACTATTTACATTCAGACTATTGTCCTCATCTTTGATGTTTGTTTAATGAGGACAATAGTCAATAATGTTAACCCCTCATCGCAGAAATTCAGACAGAAAATGTCTGTTTTTATTGCTTTAATAAAATTTTGTACCTGCCAAAATTTCTCATTAATTTGTGTAACCAATTTATACACTTTTTTAAATCATTTTTTTTTTCTGGTTAGCCTTCCATTTTTTATCTTCTTAAAATAATTTTAAGTTTTGCTGCCAACGAAAGAACACAAAAATCATTATTAATAAGTAGACAGAAAATAATTTTCACAAATTATTTGCAAGGAACATGTCAACTCTTTCTAAAGGCAACATATCTAAAATTTTACATATTTTACATATATTTTAATATAATTTTTTTTGTTTGTTTAGAAATTTTAGAATAGAAGCAAAGAAACTCTTTTACAATGCTATGGGAACTTACCTATAACGACATAATGGATGACCGATAGCAATAAAAAAAATGTCTGAGATAGAACGAAACTGAACAATCTAAATGAGCAGTCAAACCCTACATCAGAATAATTTCCTATTGTGTTTGTTTGTATTTTGTTTTGTATTTTTGCCTTGAGTGCTTACTAGTCTAAGAGAAAGAAAACTTTAAATTTATAGAAGGCAATGGAAACCAATCTACAATCTTCATTTGACAATTCAAATCAAGAGAGAAAATCTCAGGAGAGACAGGATCGCTTACATCCTGGAAGGGCGTGGTCATTTTAACCCCCCTACTTTATGCCTGTCTGAATTTCTGGGACAAACAGTTATCATTATTTACACTATTGATATTCAAACTATTCTCCTCATTTTTGTTGTTGTTATCACAACGTTTCAGCCATTGTGCTTTCCAGCCTTCATCAGGGGTATATCGATCTGGGTAACGTACAGGGAATTACAAACTGAACCCTTTATTTAATCTACAGGAGTAGGCTGTTCATGTTCTCCTGCCAATGCTGAGGGGTGTCATGTCAAGTGCTTATTGTCAGTGCTAATCAGTTACCCTGTTTCCACTAAACCCAAGTACTCATGACTCGTCTCAGAGATTGAACGAAATCCCAATCACCATGTCACCAAACTCGTGAACATACACTTTGATCCACTACACTATTATCCCATGAAACGAGAACAGTCTACTTCCATAGATTAAATAATGGGGTTAATTTGGAATTCTCTGTGGGTTACTTGGATTGACATACACCTGACAATGACCAGAAAGCACATGTAAATAGTCTAAATACATTAAATAAAGTTATAAAATATTGTCATATAGGTATAAAGTGTTGCTGCTGACACTTGGGTTTGAACACAGATTGCCAGAGAGCAAGCGCAGTCGATCTCATCTTGAAATAATTAGATCGCGTGACAGGTAAAAGAAAAATATATATATGGAAATTGGCAGCGTCTGAATGAGTATAGTTTACAGGTGTTACTATTATTGTATCTGTGATTTACAAAGTCTCTCCTACAAATGGGCATTACAAAAAGTTTTATTTTTATTTTTTTGTTCTTTCTTCTTTTCATTTTTTGATTCAGTCACGGATTTATTACTTCTTTACTTTCTCTGGTATGAAAATTTTATTTTTAAAAATTATGCAAATGAAATTGTTACATGGATACTATAAAAATTCAGAATATGAAATTGATACCTTTTAACACTTCAAACACCTCTGTGTGTAGATCAATTATAGCAAATTTAGTATTGGAGATAAGGAAACTGAACACAGGATAACTTATATTATCGGTAGTTTTGTCAGACATCGCAAGATGATACAAAACCAAAATAATAACCTGAAAACTCAAACCATGCTCTTAAATATTCTTGCCAGATCAGGACTCTCATGTGGATGTCACAAATAGCATCCAACTTGTTCAGAAATGTATGAACTATCATTTATATATAACCATTTTCTCAGATCAATGATTTAAAATGTCATCAGGTGAATGAATCCTCTAGTTTTTAAAGAAGACAATACTTCATCAGATCTTATGGGCTTGTGCTACACAATCACAAAGAACGATGATAAATAACAAAATCACATCACTTGGAGACTTCCAAAAGCAACAACAACTAAAGTGGGTAGCACATGTAACTAGAAAGTAATGATATAATCAAGATATTGACTTTCCACACAACCTTAAACAAAAGGTTAGGAAGGAAACTCCTGCCAGTACTAGAAAGACTAATAAAATTTATTGGACTTGAGAAGCTTATTTCCATGAAAAACTGATTTTATAAATTTCAATGGACAATAACACTAACTGTTCAGCCCAGCCAGAATTTAAGTGAGTAGCAGGAATTATGTTTGAAATGGTACAAAGGTTTAAGCAAATGCTATCAATAACTTTTAAATATTTGTTTTGTGATATGTGGAAAATGTTTTTAGCAATGCTAAAGGTATTACCATTAAACGGTGAGAATATCATAGACAGAACATTTGATAAATGTGAAAGTTTTAAGGAGAAATAGAAATCAGAAAGAAACAGCTAAAATTTCTCAGATGCTTATTGAAGGAAGGAAGGTTTGGAGAATTTAACACCCACGGGAATAACAAATATAAGCAGTGAATTTGAGAAAATGGATGATGGGACAAATGCAATATAAACAAAGAAGATCGATAAAGGAGCGCTATGAGCTACAAAAGAAAGGAAGGTGTGGTGAGCCATAATCGCACACAATCTGAAGGGATATGGCAGAGATATGTTTGCATGATTCTTTTAATTTTGCTTTCTGGATTCGAGAAATAAATTTGCAGTAATTTTTCAGGGAGGAGTGAATGAAAAAAAAAATTATTTCCATTTTTGAAGAAGGAGTTTAGGGTTAAGGATCAGTGAAAAAGAGAAAAAAAA
>OZ038498.1:103248576-103263576 GCA_964036315.1 Acanthosepion esculentum | reverse complement strand
ATGGCAACAGGTCTAGGAGAAGGACAACTCTGAATTCAAAACCTGCGGAGGGTCGTTTGGGGACCTTGTGGCATTCGTTGCACCAGGTCCCTGTATTCGTCCCTCCAAAAAGTGTGGATGGCCCTGCACAAAGCCTTCAGCACTATAATCAAATCTCATGTGTCGGTGTCGGGCTTTCAGTTTCTGGGAACTGATCTGCCTGACCCTCATACGTCGAATTCGACGGGAGAGTCGATCATATATATATATATATATATATATATATATATATATGTGTGTGTGTGCATATATATGTGTGTGTGTGTGTGTGTGTGTGTGTGTATGTGCATACATATATGTGTGTGTGTGTGCATATATATATATATATGTGCGTGTGTGCATATATATATGTGTGTGTGTGTGCGCATATACATATGTGTGTGTGCATATATATGTATATGCATGCATGTGTGTGTGAGTGTGTGTGTATATATATATATATATATATATATATATATATATATATATATATATATATATATATGTATGTATGTATGTATATATAAATAAAAAGAAAGAACAGTAAGATATAAAATCCGGTGTTCTTATAGATATTTTTATTTTTACACAATAGTGCTCAATGTAAATTTAAATTTACAGAGCATTAATATTATAAATTAATTGATTTAAAATATGGTTTTTTCGCTACACAGTGATACCATGTTTCAGAAATGGAAGCTAAAGCCCCTGAATTTAATTTTGTTATTAAACCAAAGACATTAGTTCCATTTCCTCATCAAACGAATTTAGCTTCCATTTCTGAAACATGGTATCACTGTGTAGCGAAAAAAACATATTTTAAATCAATTAATTTATAATATATATATATATATATATATATATATATATATATATATATATATATATTGTAGAGGGATTGTAATCATTGCCCTAGTAAAAATAACTTCAAGTGAAAGATAGTCAGCCACAACCTAACAAAGATTGATGTTTAGGGGCATGTACCAGATCAACATTGATGTATGAGCCATAACTGTATCAGAGATTGATGAGATTTAAAATGTTTTAGCAGAAGATTCAAGTCAATGAAAATAAAAAAAAAATTCTTTTCTTAAAATGTTATTAATTTGGCTCAGGAAATCTCAGTTCCTTGACTTCGAATTAGACTGTTCTCAGACAAACAGATAAAAATAATCGTGAAAAAAAATAACTTTCTTATAAATTTCATGTACTGAATTTTAAAATCTTTTGCTTAATTCAAGTATACCAATATATCATATATATATATAAAGTGCAAATGGATAAATTATCATCTAAATTACACAAAAATGAAAATAACACTGACATCTCATTTCAACAGATATATTTACCAAAATTACACAAAAATATCCTGAAATACTAAAGAATAAATTTATTCAATAAAAGCGCCATTAGCTTCAACAACAGCCTCCAGACAACTTCAGAATCTCCTTCAGCTCTTCTGGACGGTCTCCTTATTTAAGTTGGTGAATGTTGCCATAATCCTTGCCTTCAGTTCATCTTTGGTGTTACAGGGAGTTTTGTTGGTCTCTTCTTCAAATGCACCCCACACATAATAATCAAGGGTGGTTGCAGTCTGGGGAGTTCGGTGGCCAGATGTAAGGGGTGATGTGGTTTCAGAAATTGTCTGACAGCCATTACTGAGTTCTCCTGCTTGTGTGGCATGGTGCAGAGTCCTGTTGCCAGGCATAAAGTCTTCCAGCAGCCACCCTCTTGACTCAGGATAGTTCTATCTCCTCAAGTCACTTGATGTAGACCTTCATGTTAAGTCTAAGGACTTGTGGGAAGAAGAATGCAGGAATAACATCGCCATTACAAGTGATCCCTCCAAACACCATGATGTTGACTGGATATATCATCCAACTCTTTCAGAATCCTCTGCACTGTCCTCGGATTGACACCCAAACACTATGAAATGTTCATATTGGAGCTTCTGGCACAAATGCCAAGAAGTACAGCAAGGAAGTTCCAAATTTCTGGCAGAGTAAATTGTGTCATGGTGGTCTTTTTCACACAGTGTCCAACTGACCCTACTATACTGTGCAGTCAACAAAATGAAAAAACAAACAATGCACATGTGAAATTAAAAATATAAAATGGCAACAATTTACCCATTGCAACCTTGCATATATATATATATATATATATATATATATATATATATATATATATATATTTTTAATTGGACACAGTCCGACAATTTATTTAAAGACATTTATATATATTATGTTTAATGTTCTTTTTATAGATACAAGTATTTAAGCAAATGCTCTGTTTTATAATAAACAGTATTAAATAACATTTACCGGCCTGAATGTCCGAGAAATTTTCATAGAAAATTTTCGCTCTCCGACAGGAATCGAACCTGTAATGAAATGTAGCGAAATGATGATTCCGTATAGGATATAGGTTCGATTCCTGTCGGAGAGCGAAAATTTTCTATGAAAATTTCTCGGACATTCAGGCCGGTAAATGTTATTTAATACTGTTTATTATAAAATAGAGCATTTGCTTAAATACTTGTATCTATAAAAAGAACGTTAAACATAATATATATAAATGTCTTTATATATATATATATATATATATATATATATGTCTTTCATTAATTATAACAGACAAGGAAACTTTTATTAATTTTTCTATTTATTTTTTCCAGTGTTCTTGCATCTTTTTTGTTTGGTGGGAGTGAGCAAGTACTATCATAGATTGTCCCAAGCGCTTTCAGTCCCTTTGTTAGCCATTTTCAAGGGAGTTGATTTTGGTGTAGTTAGTTTATTTTCACATTTTGTCATTGTGTGTTGGGCATGGCTGGGATTTGAGTGGGTGACTTTCTACTGTAATAGGAAGTCACCTAAAGAAAGACAATGGCAAAAAGCTTCTGCAAATATTCCTGTGGCCACGTCACAAGATCCTTGCTGTTCCCCTCACTGCTTACTCACTCTGTCCACGTTATTCTCAGTATCCTTCTGTAGAACCCTATTTCTGTTGCATCCTGTTTTCTCTTCATCTGCGGTAAGATCATCCAGCATTCACTGCCATACAAGTGAACTGATATTACACAACAATCCAGCGCTCTTTTCTTTGTTTCTAATGAAAATTGTTTAGCTTTTCAAAGGATACTTTTGCTAATCTGATGCATGTTCAGATTTTTGTGTTACCTTCTCCATCTGTTGTAAAACTTCAGACACTTAAACATCTCGAATTCATAGCTCACATTTTGGGCTTTTTCTCCTGTTGACACACATACTGTCTTATAATTAATAGTTAGTCATTTCTACTCACTTTCCTTTACTAAATTCTGTCTACCATGTGGGAAATAATATACAAGACTAATGTTTTATCTTATATTCCAAGAATTTAATTTCTTTATTGATTCCATTATGATGATGACCAATTCTTGCATAGAAGAATTGATGGCATCAACCCTATCATAATGTTGGTGGATTACGAGGTTGGTTTTGTCAAGCCTTTTTCTCTTGTTATTTGACTTATTCCTTTTCTCTTCTGGTGGCTTCAAAGTTTTTGGTTCCAATAGTAATGGAACATAAACAGTTGGTATGGTCTTTGGCTTGTGTTTCAAACAATTTAAGCTCAAGTTTAGTGGCTTTCAGTAGTTTTGAGTTGGTCCTTGTATCTTCGAAGGTCCATGGTCTTTTCCCTGAGAGCTTGCTGAATAGGACGATGTGAAAACCTTGACTCTTCCACCAAGGATTATAATATTATTATTAAGAGTTCACCTTTAATGTCCAGCTTTGTTCTCCCATGTAGCTGAGATTATCCCATAGATTTAGAGAAACTATGAGGGTAATGGATTTATTTAATGGGTACAAGACCTCCTTAATATGTGAGCTATTCTTGACAAGGATTTTTATTTTTATATCTTGATGTTGCCAGGGATTTTGTTGGTATATTTTCTGATCCCTTTCTGGACCAAACCAAGAGCACCTGGCAGTGTTGTGGTGTTCACATCTAGAGAGATTTTCAGTCGTTTTCAAAAAGGTGTTTCTTTTGTTGAGAATAGACACGTTGATAAACAGACAAGTTTGCCCAGGTATCCAGTTGCTATGTGGCTTTTTAGCTATTTTGTTTTGGCTAATTCAGAGCATCTGAAGACTAGAGGTTCTATCATTATTATTATTATTATTATGGTTTTCTTTTTCGTCCAATCTTGACCTGACAGCTGGATTTAATGCAGTCTTCATGTCCCATATCCTCTTGGTTTCTATGACTAGACCTGTGGTAATAAAATAAGCACATCTTTAGCAGAAGTGAAAGGCAGGATGAACTTCCAACTGCCCTCGATGAGGCTGCCTATCCTCGTTAATCAAAAGACAATGTTTGGTGTGCTGCATATGCAAGAGAAGATGGCTGACACGAACCCAAGAACATCTGCTTACAAAAAATATAGTCACTGCGGTGGGCTAAACAGTGCTGAGAATTTGTTAATGCAAATGATTCATTAGATTACCAATGTTTCTGAGTTTAATTTAAACAGACGGATTTCTGCTTCGTCAGCAAGTGAGTTGCCAGTATTACTGTTGTACAGAACTTTGTGATTCTGATTTCCTTTTGTTTGTCATCGTTTTCTGTGTACTGGTTACATTCAACCTTCATTTGTGCCATTCCTAGGTGGAATTCTTTGTCGCCTCTGCCATGGATGTGTCACTGTTTTATTTGTTTTGTTTTGTTTGTCTCCGGTGATGATGCTCATTCCATCTGTCCTCGTTTGTGTTCCGGCAGTTGAAAAACAACTTCAAGATCCCATCTTCCCTCTCACTTAAAGACCTTACATATTAGAGAGAGTTTTCTGTACTTTTCATGGAGGTTTTTCTTTCAATGGGGACAGACATGTCTGTACCATTCCAGTAAGTACCTGACTCCTCATGCTATCCTCTTCACTTACAAGAGCCAGATCACACGTCAAATGGAGTTCTGCTGTCATATTTGGGCAGGAGCTGCCCAGTCCTCACTCTCCAGTCTCCATAAAGTCATCGTGAGTGATAAATTACCTTCCACCCTCCAACCCCTCTCTCACAGACAAGATTTGGCAAGCCTCTCACTGATCTATCGCTACTTCCATGCAAAGTGCTCAAACTGCATTTCTTGGTTCCACCAGTCCTAACCTTCATGAATAAGAGCCTCCATGCCACTCACATTGGAGCAAACCACCCTCACTTCTTCCGTATTCCATTAATAAGTTCCTCTTAAACATCTTCTTCCCACAAACCACTGCCCTGTGGAACTGGCTCCCATGTGGATACTTCCCTGATTGCTACAATCTTAATCTGTTTATGTCTAGGGTTAACCATTATCTTCCCCTCCTATCTGCATCTTACTTTGTAACCCTCTACCACAAGTGGCCCACAGGCCTTGTACAGGGTGTTCCTCACTGTAAAAAAGATTTTTGAAATGTCGATGAGCAGAGTAGTTCTTTCTTTCTTATCATTCACTATTCTATCAGATTTGTTGGCCTTAATTTCTTTATCAGTTTAGACTGGCATGTCCCAGAGTTAAATAGCAATGAGGTTCAGGTCCAAAAAATCATGAGTCGAAGGTCATAATTCAAAGAGTTATGAATCAGTCTAACAAGTTCAACATCAAAAAAATGCCAGTGGGGATAAATCAAAAAGGTCAAAGTTCATATCACTTGTGCAACAGACAACTACGTTCTTCCCCCACAATGAGCCAAGATGATCCTATCATCCAAAGTAGCTTTATTTTATTGGGTATAAGAAAGGATGTGATTGGTTGAGACCAGAATGAGGGTACAATGAGTGTGACAGGCCATGTCAGGAAGGTATCCAAATCAAAGAGTGAGATAAAAATTTTGTTTATATTTAATTTGAATAAAGTGTTTATTTCCTGTTTCATCTGTTTTTAAATATTTAAAATGACTTCTTTTTTCACATTTCTCAGTACTGAGCCCTATGGCCCCCCACTACTTGAGTTTTAGGAGCATACAGTCAAGGAGTCGAGTCTGGTAGGGAAGTACAAACAATTACTATAATTTCCCATGTATAATAAATATTTTTTATTAAAAAAATAATAAGCAAAATTAGGGTGCATATTATGCATAGCTACAAAAAATCTTTAAAAAATTGCAGTTTCCTCGGTCAATTTCAGTCGCGAAATGACTACTCACCACAAACATACGACAATTTGACACTAACATTCGGCGATTGCAACTCCATAAAGATGTCAAATACAATCATTTGTACCTAACAATACTTACAAATGTAAAATAAAATAAGAATTATCATAAAACTAAATTAGAATAATATTATTCTATGTTTAAAAGCATTTTTTTTAAATAAGAGTACGAAACATTGGCCATAATGAAATTGGAGAGGTACAATTTATAGGGTTTGATTACCAAAACAAGGGGTGCATATTATGCATGAGTAGAAGCATTTTCCCACACTTTCAGCACAATTTTACGGGTGTGTATTATTGGAGAATTATGGTACCATATTTCGAGACCTACTGATTTTCTTTTTCGACTGATAGCACAAAGAAAACAATTTCTTTTTTGAGCATCCTCAGACTAGATCATCTCTTGTTGCATATGTGTTGTTGTTCAAGATCTTGTCTAGGCAATATCATTTGTTATGAAAACTAAGATTAATTGAATAATCATAGAGGCTTTATTCAACTTAAGACAGAAAAATCATTGAGAACAGAATGCCACATCTAAAGATACTAAACAGTGACAAAATAAATAAAGGGGAGATAACTGACTTTCAGCTTTGACTAAAACTCTTTTCACTCGGAAAGTAATGATAATAATAATAATTTTCACTTAAATAGTGAGACATCCTTCAAACTCTAGACAAGTGACATATACCAGGAAAGTTTGTATTCTTAACTGCAATCAATTGATATTGTTATTATTATGTCTTGAGTTTTTCTATTTTACATGCCGCAGCCAAGCTTCACTCTGAAACCCCAAGAGACTGCAAGTCAGCAGATCCTGATTATTGAGACAGTTGGTTGGATATGGAGCTGACATTCCCAGCATAATGTATCTTAATTATATGACGTCATTTGAAGGTGTAGAAACTTTCATTAAAACGCGTGCATGTCTATGTGCAGATCAAATTTGTAAACAGATTAAAAGGAGAGTTTGAAGATCTAGAATTATGTCACACACGTAAAATTCAGGGAAACTCACAGAAGAACCTTCCAAATATGTAGAAGAAACCATTACAAGATGTGTAGGGCTCTATGGATATGCGAGGATATGTCTGCAAATTCCAATAGTATATGTCTATAACATGTTGCATTGAGAAAACTCTCCTTGGGATATAAGAAGTACGCAATAAGTGCAGTCTTTTGCATTTCAGCCAAACTCGGTTCAACAACATTTTTCATATAATTTGGGGATATGGTTCCTTAGTGCACCAATTTTCAGTTTTCATATATTTTGGGGACATGGTTCCTTAGAGCACCAATAACAATCAACATTTTCTGAGTTTTCAGACAGCACATCTTCTGAATTTTAACTTCTAGATTCTTTGTATTTGCATATTTGGTTGGACAATTTGACTGAAATATTGGCATCAACAGGAACTGTTGCCTCAATGAATAAATATTTTCAGTAAATCTTTAATAATTATATTCGGCTTATAGCCTTTTATTATTCTTCTGGAACAGAAGAAGAAAAAAAAAAAATAATAATAATAATAATAATAATGTCAAAATACAAGGACCTTGAAATCGAAATCTCAAAAATGTGGCACATGGGAACATCAACAATCCCTGTTGTAGTGGGAGCCCTAAGATTGGTTGGAAAAGATTCCAGTAGACTAATTGAAGGGATTCCTGGAAGTTCATGCCTCAAAGAGATACAAAAGATTGTTCTGACAAGTACAGCCCACACTTTACGAAGGGCTTCATCTATGTAAAATATGTTTTTTTTGCGAGGGGAGGGTTGTCAGTGGAAAGTGTCATGATGCCATTTCTAACCTGGGCGGGACCTGGAAAGAAATATGTAAATGCCAGCTTATTGACTTTTATTGTTCTGTCTGTTTCGACTGGAAAATTCCACAGCACACATTATTTTCATTGTGTTTTGACTTCATTTCCATGTGTAGTACAAACTGACCCCAAAGTCTCATCCAAGCACTTCAAGAGACAAGTTTGTTGCACCAGAAAATGCAAGCTTATGAGAAGCAATACAAGAGAGAGAGAGAGAAAAAAAATGTAATTGTGGTCACTGCATGGAGAGGAATCTTCACAAGTTTCAATAACTAGCCACGGGTATGATTTTTATTGCAATTCACATATTTTAGGGCTGCCAGAAATTTGTTCTGCGTAATTGTCTTGCTCGTTTTGATATCAATCCCAAAGTCTCAATAACAACAGGCAATGTTGTCGTCTTGAGATACCACATTCTACTGATTTATATTATTATTGTTAATCAAAAGAAAAAGTAACTATGAAGAAAGGCAATATTGACAGACAAAGAAATGTGAATAAATACACACTTACCCTAGTCATTTTCGAGTGTCTGTTCATACGACAAGCCTTTTTGATGTCTACTTCTGTTGTATTTACACAACCAGGCTGCAAGTGGGAAAAAAGATTTATGAAACAGAATCGAAAAAAAAACAAAGTTAATATAAAAGCAGTAAATAAATAAAAAAAAAAACTGCGGAAACATTACAATTTTTTCCAACACAAAGCAGCCTTTTCTTTAGCATTTTTTGTAAATAGTTTGTTTTTACTTCTTAGAATTTCTGAAAATAATTTATGATTTCCCACGTTTTGGGAAAAAAAAACAGAAACAGTGTAAAACTTACACATGACAGATGGTAAACTGTACATTGTCTTCAGAAAGAACATTCACTTTGTGATGAAAAGCATGTTTTAAAGAGACCTAAATACGTATTTGAATCAGTGGAGTAAGCTCATAAAAAACGCATGTGAATTAAATCTGAGAGCTGACTACCATAGCAAGAAATAAGACCAAATCATTCAACTAAATCCATCAGTTTTAAATACTTTAAATGCCACTTGAGCAGCTTTTTCCCCATGAACCACTGCTTTGTGGAAATGGCTTCCAAGAGGATGGTTCCCTGGTCACTACAATCTTCAGCTGTTCAAAACTAGGGTTAACAGTTATCTTCCCCACATACTGTGCCTCTTACTCTGTAAACCTCTACCTCGAGTGGCTCTCGGGGCTTGCACAGAGCAAACATCATGTAAAAAAAAATATGTTTATGAACAAGTAAATCTGAATTATTTCATTAGATCAGAATAATTTATTTTATCTTTCGCGTAACTTTTTTATTGTTATTTTTTATGAGGATTTACTCTACAACTGGGGCCTTTTGTCAGGTAAACATAATAAATACCTCAGTATTGCAGTATTTACTATATTTCGGTTAGAAAGTTATATACAATACAATTTTATCAAAATTTCAGTAATCTCTGTATGACAGAGAAATATTTCTATTTCAAAAGAAAAGTATTTAAAGCTGAATTTTTAGAAATTATTAATAAATATCTTAATACATTGAAATGATGGTATTTCAAAACGGAAGCATTTATAGTAATTAAAAAAAATATTGAAAAATATCTTATTAATTTATTGAAATACTTTTCTATTTATTGAAATACTTTTCTAACAAAAGTGAAGTATTTAGTTAAAGTGAATCTCAGTAGAGTTCCACCACGGAATATATGAGTGAGCAGCGCTATATTGAGTCTGATTCGCTACCTCTTCGTCACTGAGGCCCGTTGGAACAGTTGGTATGGTGTTTGCTTGACAACCTAACTGTCAGGGTTTCAATTCTCGGTAGTGGATGCGCACTGCTGATGAGTCCCAAATATAGGACGAAACGGCCGTCCAGTGTTTTCTGCATTCTGTTGAGGTTTCTGTCAGACTCGATGAATTACTTAATTATAATTATCAAATCCTCCTAATAATTTCTATCATATATATATATATATATATATATATTTAGTGTATTGGGGCAGCAGATCATTATTTAAACATATATTGTTAACCTTAGAACACTAACCATGGGTATATAGTACCCAGCACAAATTTTCCTATTTTTAATTACAATTTTCAGTACCTGATTTTCATACCTAAATAATGCTTTTCAGTTCCTATTAATGTCAACTCAAAGTACAAAGTTTGAAGTGCCTGCATGTAAAATATTTCAAATAAAGATTTATATTTAATTTTTTTTTTTTTGATATTTTCAAAATCGGGTATGATAGTGGGGTAACTTTATTTGGTGGTTAGTGTTCTAGAGTTAAATATAAGAGAAAGTGAATGTCTATTATGTCTGATCATGAGCCGTTCTAAACGTTGTATGGTTGCTTTAATTTTGGGTGAAAATAAAGATAAAAATTGTCCAACATTTGGATATTTTTTATTAAGCTGTTCCTTGATTTAAGCTTTCGACTGCTCACATGAGCCATCTTCAGAGTGGTTATGTGGATATTTAAACAAAGATATTCACCATCAAAGAAGCAATACCCTTTATTCTGCAACTGTTATCTTCTATGTCAAGAGAACAGAATATCATCTTTGTTGGTGAATATCTTTGTTTAAATTTTTTAAATCCTAGTAAATATATGATTATTATAATATTTGCCATTTCAAAAGTTAAATATGTACAGAAAAACGTTTATAAAAGCTAAAAACAATAATCGCTATCCTGATATGTTTCTTTTCTTGAAGTGAATTTTTTCTTGTAGAACTGAGACAAAAAAAAAGAAGAAATTCACCTGTAATACTTTAAAGTATTACCTACCTAAGATCAAAGAAAGGAAAGAATGTCTCCCAATATATACTTACCACTGGTCTATGAACATCCCAGAATGCCCTTTCTTGACTATCCAAAACTTTTCGTTCTAATTTGTCTCTTTTTTTATCTACTCTGCAAAAGATAAAAAACAATAACAAATGAAATAGAGAATGTGTTTCATATTCACATAACATCAATTGCTATATCAATAAGTTGAAAAAAAAATTAAAATTAAATTTATCTATACGTCTGGCTATTATATATATATATATACACCACTTTAAACATTATTTTTATAATTTAGTATTTGAGTAGGTGCTCTATTTATTTATTTCCACCTAACAGCCTAAATGATTAAGAAATCTTATTAAAGGAAAATTTGTGCTCTGCAGCAGGATTTGAACCTGCAACAATCTGGGCAGAGGGAGCTACTGTTTAGCTAGGTATGTGGCCAAGCAATAAGGCATACTGGGATAAACAGTAGCTCCTTCTGACCTAAGGGTCACAGGTTCGATTCCTGCCAAAGAGCACAAAAACCTCACCCACTGATGAACAAGTTTTTTTAAAAAATTTTTTTTTAAGCCTATCACCCCAAGCAAGGCTGGAAGCCACTAGCACGCAAGGGGTTACAGAAGGTTTGGAGGAAGAGCAGATAGGAGTGGTAAAGGAGAGGATGTGGAGAAAGATAGTGGATCGATCAAGGCAAGGGGGTTACAAAAGATTTGGAGCGAGAGCAGATAGGAATGAAAGGGGAAAGGATGTGGAGAAGGGAAGTGGATAGATCAAGGCAACTGGAGATGTCGATTGACGTTACACTTAAATAGTTGGAGATTGTATTTGTCAGGGAAACAGGAATAAGGAAGGGAGTTTCACAGGTGAGATGTGCGAGACATGAAGCTATTGGAGTAGAAGAGACGTCTACATCTAACAGTTTCAATGGTGAAGGGGTGGGAACGGAAAGCCAGCCTCGTAGGACGTTTAAATTCATGAGACCTAGGAACCAGTGATAGCAGCTCGTCGGAGCAATTACCGTGAAAGTATTTGTAAAAAAGACAGAGCAAGGCAACCTCGCATCTGTGAGAGAGCGACTGCAGACGAGATGACAGATCAGGGCCAATTACATTGCATATCCATCTCTGGATCTTATCAAGAACCCTGAGGCAAACGGCAGGGGCTCCAGACCATATATGGCAGCAATACTCCATGCAAGGGGCGAATGCCATTCAGCATATGGTTTTGGATGATAGACATCTTAATGTCCAGCAGATAGCTAAATCCATCAGCATTAGTTCTGCTTAAGTCTATGCTGTTTTTACTAAGCCTCGATTTCTATCTTTCCCTGTCATGCTTGTATGCACTGCTTGGAAGGAATCTAGTTGGATGCCCTGCAGCTCCATTGTTATGGCCCCCTTGTTGGCTTCCACACCTTCAAAACAGGTCTTCTTGATGATCCCTTTGAGCTTAGGGGAAAAGAAAAAAGTCACATGGAGCAAGATTAGGTGAATAAGGTGGTTGTTCCTGTGCGGCAATGTTCTTCTCAACAAGGAACTGCTGGATGCTCAGGGCATTGTGAACAGTGGCATTGTTGAGGTGAAGCAGCCACAATTTGTTCTGTCACAACTCTCATCTCTTCTGGCACACTGAGTGAAGCAAATGTCACAGGATCACTTTGTAGACTTGCTGATTGATTGTCTGGCCCTGTTGCAAGAACTCACTGTGAAAAATGCCTCTTGCATTGAAGAATGTGATCAGTCTGGTTACTTTTCAGACAGACTTTATATATATATATGTATAAATCAATCAATTAATAAATGTTAAAATGTCTTATCTTGAAAGTTTCACAGGTATACCACTCATCTGTAACATGTAATAATACAATCATCAGGCAAATAGTATTTGATATATATATATATATATATATATATATATATATATATATATATATATATATTATAAACTGTTACATTGGAACATTTAAGGTACCACAACAAAAATGCATATTTGTTTCGACGTCTAATTTAGACATCTCATCAGGTGGTTAACATTGCTCTACTCTTGGTCTGAGCCCTTTCTTAAATTAATGCTATGAACGTTTGAATTTATATTCTTTTCATTCTTTTACAGTTATATATATATATATACATATATATATATATATATATATATATATATATAATAAAATGACTTAAACACTAATATTCCATACATACTAACAGAATAAATTATGACCATGGAATATTAGTGTTTAAGTCTTTTTATTACATCCTTACTCTGTCCTAGACATTGAGTTCTACCTGGATTCTATCCTCTTGGAATTATTTTTTTATACACATATGTATGTGTATGTATGCATATTTATTTATATATTTTAGATATACGATTGCATATGTATGTGTATATTTACCACTAATATTATCTATATATATATATATATAGATATATATATATATATATTTCCCCATATTAGGTGATTTTCGATTTTATTGTGAATTAATTATTTGGTCTGTTATAATAAATATATTGAGCCCTTTTTGTGGATCAGTTTTTATATTTTATATTACTAGGATCCATTTGGATTATATACCAACATATTTATCTTTACTATATATATATATATATATATATATATATATATATAAATCAATCAATCAATTTATGTAAGAAACTATGAATTAAATGACAATTGAAAAAAGTTCATGAAAGTATAATGTTTAAAAAAAAATATCTAATAATGCATTTCACCCATTTTGTTCAAAGACGAAACAGTGAATTGCGTTAGTATGTACTTGTGTGTTTATGTAAAATAATGAGACCAGATATTTTTGTCAAGCTGATGATGCTCATGACTAGAAAAGAAAGAAAATGCATTATCCAATATTTTTCAAAACATTATACTTACATGTGCATTTTTGTCATTTAATATATAACTCTGTCGGGATCATTTATCCAAATTCTTAACATAATTAAGTGTTCAAGTATTGTCAAATTTAAAATTTGTGCTCTCAGAACTTTAAGTATGTGACAATATTTAAATATTCAGATATATATATATATATATATATATATATATATATATATATATATGACTACCCACAATGCAACACTGACTCGTATATAGAAATAGCTGAGAAAAATAACAGCACTCGTGGCCTGACGATTGCGTCCAGCATGAAACAGACTCTCGCCCCTAAGTGTTGACTTCAATGTTCACTTTTATATTTACACACGCTCTATCTCTGATATTGAGCACTTTATACCATAAATATAGCACAACTTAAGACTATATTTCTTCACATATATATATATATATATATATATATATATATATATATATATATATATATATATATATTCTAATAATAATATTAATACAATAATATCAAAATTCAATACTCAGAGTTTAATGCAATAATACAATCACCAGATAGAATATAAAATATATGTGTGTGTGTGTGTGTGTGTGTGTGTGTGCATGTAGCATTATATATATATATATATATATATATATATTAATAATAATATTAATACAATAACATCTAAATCTGACATTCAGTTTCATGCAATAATACAATCAGCAGGTGGATAGAATATGAAATGTGTGTGTGTGTGTGTGTGTGTGTGTAGGTGGCATTTATTTAGTTATTTCCATGTAGAATCTCCACCAGATACAGGGATACCATTTGATACAGCAAATTTTAAGCTACAAGATGATTTTGTCACTTAATTGACATTGGCTAAGAATTTTCAAGGTGATCTTTATTTCATGAGTTGACAATATTTTATATATGTTTACAATTTGAAATGGCCACCTTTTCTTTTCACCAGAACTCTTAATCTTTCCTCAACTAAAGTACCTAACTTCACCACCACCTCTCTGCTCAAATTTTACCACAAGCCTCTTTCAGGTCTGACACATTTGAGTATAAGAAACATGAAACTTTGCTCTCCAATGTGAGCCACATCGTAAAATCCATAGGATTAATGTCAAGGCTTGATGGAAGCCAAAACAACTTGTCAAAAATCCACTGAAATGTTTCTTGCACTAGTCCTGCATAAAAGCGACTGTATGTACAAGATATGAGTGAAGACATAATGAGTTTCAAATGTTTATGACAACCTGGACACCTTCAGGAATATTTTCTGGTAGAAACTATCATTTTGGTAATTAGCCACCACCTCCAGAGGGAAAAAACTTCTC
>OZ038498.1:103188576-103243576 GCA_964036315.1 Acanthosepion esculentum | reverse complement strand
AAAATCAGTTTTAGACATTTGAATTACTTTTGAAAAACACATTTTATATTTTTGAATACAGTTTTAAAAACCTGTTTTATACTTTCAAAATTTTATTTTATAATTTCAAATAAATTTTTAAAAAATCTGTTTCCGTTTTGATTGACCTTTTAAAAAATCTGTTTCCTTGTTTTGATTGGCCTTTTAAAAAATCTGTTTCCTTGTTTTGATTGACCTTTTAAAAAATCTGTTTCCCTGTTTTGATTGGCCTTTTAAAAAATCTGTTTCCGTTTTGATTGACCTTTTAAAAAATCCGTTTCCCTGTTTTGATTGACCTTTTAAAAAATCTGTTTCCCTGTTTTGATTGACCTTTTAAAAAATCTGTTTCCTTGTTTTGATTGACCTTTTAAAAAATCTGTTTCCTTGTTTTGATTGACCTTTTAAAAATTATGTTTTACTCTTTTGGTTGACCTTTTAAAAAACTTTTTTTCGACTTTTGAATAAGTTTTTGAAAAGTTAAATTTCACTTTGCAAGGCTTTGGTACCAACGTTTTTTGTTTTTTTTTCGAATCGAGTTGCATAATTGCTTTTGGAAATCTCCTGCTGCACTTATAAGTCTGTATTTGTCAGTAAGCTTTTACTTACGTTGCAAAATTGCAGTTTCCACAATGTCTAATCAAATTTGCTCTTTGCAATGATAAAAACATTTGAACAAATGTATCTTCTTTATTCTTCATTTAGAACTTGAAATGGGTTTTTTATGCTTGGATCAAATTCTGTCTTTTGTTTTTCTTGTTTATCATTTTTTTTTTCTCCTTTGCGACAAATTTTCTTTTCTTTATTTTTTCTTTAGTCTTCATTTGAATTTCTTTCACTTTATCCTTCAAAAACTGCATCTTTTCATTTATTTTCACGGTTTTTCTTTTTTCCTTTTATCTCTTATTAATCTATCCTTTTCTTTTTTTTATTTAATCTAAATATTTTATTGATTTCTTCCTTTTCTTTCTCTCGTTTTCTTTGTTTCCTCCTTCTTTATTCCACTTCTTTTAATTTCATTCTTTCTTTTCTTCTAACATTTACATTTTTCAGTTTGTTTTCATTACAGCAATTCCTATCATCTTCCTTTCTTTTTTCGTTCTTTTTTCTTTCTCTTTTTCTGTTTTCTTTCTCCATTTTTCCTTTCTTTTTCTTTCTTTATTTTTTCTATTTTCTTTCACTCCTTTTCCTTTCTCTTTGTTTTCGTTTTTCTTTCTCTCTTTTCCTTTCTTTTTTCTATTTCTCTTTTCTTTCTTTCTCTTTTTCTTTTCTTTCTTTTTCTTTCTCTTTTCCTTTCTTTTGTTTCTTTTTCTTTTTTCTGTCTCTTCTTTCTTTCTCTCGCTTTTCTGACAATTTATTTTGCTTTTCATCTTCCTTCTTTTTCTTTCAGTTTTCTTTCATTTTTTGTCACAGCCTTCTTTAACTTTTTCTTTATTTCTTTCTCTTTTATATTAATCTCTTTTTTATCTTTCTTTTTTATTCATTTCTTTTTCTTTACATCTTTCCTTCTTTCTTTCTTACAGACTTTATTAATTTACTTTCTTTCATTTATCCTTTCATTTTCTTTTGTTCTTTTTTTTCACATTCTTAACTTCTGTCATATTTCTCTTTCTTCCATTTCTCTCTTCTCTCTTTCTTCCACTTCTCTCTTCTCTCTTTCTTTCATTTCTCTTTTATTTTTCTTTCCTCTCTTTCTTTCATTTCTCTTTTATTTTTCTTTCCTCTCTTTCTTTCATTTCTCTTTTTCTTTCATTTCTTTTTTCTCTCTTTCTTTCATTTGTATTTTTATTCTTTTCTATATCCCTTTCATTTTCACCTTTTCCAACTACTTTTTATTCCTTTCATTTATTTTCATTTGTTCAGATATTAATGCCTCTTTCAACTGCCATTTACAATCTTCCTTTTTCTTTTTGGAATCTCATTCTTTTTAATTCTATCTGAGAGCAAAAATATCAAAAATAAAAGATTAATTCAAAATATGTTAGAAGATTTTAGTGACACATTTTCCAAGATGGTTGCCAAATAAATTCAACTTTTGAAACAATTTCCAATGTGCTTCTTTATAAATCTTCTTAATTTACCTTATCTCTAAAAACAGATGATTTTACAAGAACATTTCTGTAATTCTTGATGATCTTTTGACACTTACAGAAACATTTTGTATTTTTTTTTTAATGCAAACTTATTTTAATTTATTCAAACTATTCTTTTCATCTTGATGATAATAGACAAAGCATTTTGGCCACTTTGCTCTGGCCAACTTTAGATGTCCATTATTTGGCTGATATGCTATTGTTTGTGGTAAATATTAACCAGTTGCTTATAAGCAAACATTTGGTATTCATTGAACGAGCAGCCAGTACTGCTTTTGGTTGAAATTTGCTGGTGCAAATAACTCAAAGTTTTTTTCAGGGGGTAAAATGTGAAAAAATAGTGAAAATTTTGCATTTTTCTTGTTCTAAACAAAAATTTCCTCCATTAATGGGAAATTTACCATTTTTTTTTTTTGAAAATCAGAAAGCCTGAATCATAATCAAACTATTTCAGGCATAAAATTGAGAGTTTTGAAGGAAATCAACATTCCTAGGGGTCAAAATATGACAAAGTCCATTGGTAATTTTCAATTATATGAGTGCCAGGGGTTAAAAAAAATAGACTCCGGTCACAGAAATCTTTAGTAAAAGCCGAAAGATTTATCTGCAATTCCTGACCACCAGAAACCAAAAGTTTTTTTTTTTCCCAAAAAATAGCAGTGATAAGGAAAATTAAACCAAATTGACTTTGACATCTCTGGGTCAAAGGTCAGCCAGCCAGCAATAAACATTTAGAACAAGTTGTCATCAGCTTGTAATAAAACCCACCACTCCTAGATAAGAGCAAAGAGTGAAAAAAAAAGGGGTCAACATTGGTAGGGCTTGATATAACATATGTTTGAACAATGGCTTGATGTGTTTTGCTTTGTTTTTAACACCCCGTGACCCGGGTGATAACAACAACACTTAGCAGACGACATTGTTTTTTTTTGCCGCATGTCTTTTGTATTTCCCATCACTGGGCCATTTAGCTGTTCCTTTTATTCAATGATGTTCACACCAAATTAAGGAGAAAAGGATGAAGATTGAATTTTATTTTGAAGTGAAAATAAATAGTTTTTCATAAAAAAAAAGGTGATTTTTCTCAGAAAATTGGGCATAATTTCTTAATGCTAACCGCTGAGTAACATTTTCCACAGCCAAATCAAAGATTAATTACCAGTGAATAATTCCATGTGCAAACAATAGTCGACTAGATCCTATAACGTTGCCTGAAAAGGTCCAGAAGTTTACTGATTGATCGAAAACTTGCACATAATTCTGTTTTTCACGGTCAGTTTCCATTATTTCATCTTGATCTTGTCATTTTCGGACAGCCAAGTCATCAAGGATTCAGGAAAACAGTTTGGCACAGGTTTGCTTTAAGAACTTTACATTCTATGAGGTGTTTAAAATGTTACTGACGAATGAGATTTTTTGCCGAATATTTTGTTTACACGCCAAGTTGGATTTTCCTATATGACAAAAACAAGGGTTTTAAACAGCCATGTGGAATGTCAGCATATTGGTTATGCTATTTTCTCTTCAACTTACATGCACAATACATTTTAGTTGTTGCTGCTGTTGAAAGTCCTCAAGTGATGTGGTTTCTATTATTTGGTACAGTTCTTTGTTTGTGATTCTGTAGCACCAGTCCACAAGGTTCAAAGAAGGATGATCTTTGCCAAGACACTCAGACTTCATTATTTTCTCTTTCAGTTACATGTGATATCCATTTTAGTTGTTGCCGCAGTTGGAAGTCCTCAAGTGAATTGTTTTACTACCTCATTCAGGGATTGAACTCACAACCACTAAGATGACAGCAAAACTTATTTAATCAATTCTTATATCCACTACATCATCATCCCAATGGACATCAGCGATGTATTTTGGGAGCCTTTATAATGATTTACATGTTCGAATTTTAGATACACAGATGGGAGAAATAGAAAATATGGCTTATTATTTTAACCTTGAGAATCCATTGGATATGTTGTTGAACACAAAGGGACATGCAATGAAAAGAGAGTTAATCTTTCTGTCTTTACTTTTCTTCTCTTTTTCTTTTTCTCCTCTCTCTTTCACCCTCTATTTTTCTTTTTCTCCTCTCTCTTTTACCCTCTATTTTTCTTTTTCTCCTCTCTCTTTCACCCTCCTTTTTCTTTTTCTCCTCTCTCTTTCATCCTCTATTTTTCTTTTTCTCCTCTCTCTTTCACCCTCTATTTTTCTTTTTCTCCTCTCTCTTTCTCTAGTTCTCCTTTTTAATGTCTTTTTCTTCTTTTCACTTGCTCCAACTCTCTTTCTCTCTCTCTGTCACTAAATTTCACTACATCTGTTCCTTCCATTTATCTTTCATTCCCCCACTACCACCTCTATTTCTCTTTCTTTCTCTCACTCCCTCTATCTTTCCTTACTGTTCCCCTCCACCTTTTCTCTTTCTTTCCTTCATTTCTTTCTATCCCTATCTCTCTAAAGTTCGCTTTTCATTCTGTTTCTTCCTCTCCCTCTATTTCTCTTTCTATGCTTTTCTCTTTTGTTCTCTCTTTCTTTTTTCTTCTTTGTCCTCTTTCCTTCTCTCTCCCTCAAACTCTATTTTATCTTTCTTTCTCTTTTTCCATGTATTTCTTTTTCCTACTCATTCTTCTCTTTCTCCAGCCACCTCCCTACTTATATTTCTCTCTCTTTTTTCCTTCATTCTTTATCTCTGGCCCTCCTTTCTTTAACCAACTTCTTTTTCTTTTCTTTCTCTTTCTTTCAACTTCTCTATCTTACTCTCTCTCCCTCCCTCTCTCTCTCTCGTCTTTCTACCTATCTTTTTTTCATCCTCTTTTTCTCTTCTTTCCCTTTCCCTTTCCTTTCTCTCTCTCTCCCTTCTTTTACTCCTCTTCTTTTTTTTCTTTTTTCTTTGCTCTCTCTTCTTCTCTTTCTCCCGTTCACCGATACCTAAATATACTTACTTTGCTTGTGCTTCTGCTTGCATAAAAATGAATTCCCATTTCCTGGAGAACATCTTTTGTAGCCTGGCCAAATTCTCCGCTTCATAATCAGCAAGTTCCAATCGTTGCTTGTTTTGCATCGTTCTTTTACATAAATATACAGCTGAAGAGAAAGAAAGAAATCCACAAAATAAAATTAAAAAGCAGAAATTTTCAGGTCATCTACAGAATAAGTCAGATTTTGAGTAAGTTTGATTTGCAGACATTTTTGAGAAAGTTATTTTTCTACCCGTTTACCAGGAATTAATATCCTCAAGTATTAATGATACAAAATCTAAAATAATTCACAAGAAGAACTGAGTTCTAATCATAGGTATGATGTAATCAAGAGAGATTTGAAAGTTTTCAAACTTTTGGCCAGATAACCGGAAGTTATTTACTAACCCGCCTTTATTTTTAACCGACATCTACAAAAAGGGATCGGTTTTGCTATTACTTATGAAAGCAATTTGCTACTGTTGTGGTAGGATCCACCTAATCTGCATAGGTGACTACCGACTATATAAATAATGGTTGGTACCGGAAGACAGGGGAGCGAATACAGAGATCCAGCTAGAGACTCTGCCCGACTGCGACTTAGTCAACACATTCTCCAGGAACGGTCTTCCCAGAAATATACAGAAATACTATATGTAAATATTGTGTACATTTTCTTGTTATAATACATTCTTGTTCTAAGTACATTTTGTGTTGCATTATTATTCCATGCATTAGTCGAGATTCAGCAATGAGTCAAGACTCAACAGCTACCAATTTTGGTACGTGGCAGGAAAAACTCTCATTAGATCCGACGTATTTTAAACTGACTTGGCCATGGAGTGCATTGTTGATTGATCAAAGTTGGATTGTGCCTTATAAATGCAGATCTTTCTCATACTCTTGAAACATTTATATCTGCACAGTTTGGTATCCTAAAGTAAACAAAGCAATTTACTAAAGAAGTAATGGATTTTTTATCAATTAATCTGACAGATTTTATTACTTAAACATTATTTTTAGTGGATACCCATATTTGAGTAGATGTTCCATTTATTTATTATACAGTATATTAATTTATTTTCATCTACCGGCCTAAATATTTAACAAATTTTATCAAAGAAAAAGATCAACTCTCTGGCAGGATTGAACCTGTGTCCCCATGAACAGAGGAAACTTTCATTAGATTCGGCATGCTTTAAACCTCTCAGCCATGAAGTGTGTTGATGATCAAGCATAGATGAAAAGTGTCTTTAAGCGTAAACCTTTCCCCTGACTCTCAAAATTTACATATCTGTTCAGTTTCGTATCTTGACGTAAACAAAGCGATTTCTAAAGAAGTGATTGATTTTTCTTTTTTATTTATTAGCCTGACAGATTTGGTCACTCGGTCATGTATTTGTCAAGCTGAGAATTTCCAAATATCACTTGTAAAGAAATCAATTTCATGTCAAGCACCCCACCAAAATTTTATTTCTCTAAAAATATAATTCTAAATCTTAAAGTTTAATTTTTTGACCCCCAAATTTTATTTCTCTTAAATCTGTAATCATAAAGGAAAAGTGTCTTCTTGTACCAACTCTGAGTGAGAATAGGCCATAACAAATTCTTCTGTGAGGGAAGCCAACATACACTTTGTAAACTCTAGTCCTAAGTTTGTAAGCGTTCTGAAAGCAAAGGAAATGTCTGTCGCAGATTAATTCCACAATGCAGAGAACAAATCACTCTAAGTTCAGACTCGAATATCGGGGGCAAAAAGAAATGCCGAAAACTCGATTTGCAGGTACTATCTCACAAATCCAAATGCACATAACCAGTCAGAAAAATAACTCACTCTCCGACAAACACAGTAGCCAAAATACACCAATTCTTTTTTCCTCCCGATTCGAGAACACCAAGCACTGAGCAATTTTTCCATTCGTCAACATCTGGGAGAGGACACCAAGTATTTTGCATATCAAAGTACTTTTATAGAGACTCCTGCAACGTACTTTTTTTTTCACCTAAATATTCCATCTTCAGCATGTCATGCAGAATACATGTCCTTTTTTTTGGTAAGTAATTTTTTCTGTCGTAGGATACACGCGACGCACTGTCACTTGGTTTGACGAGGTAAGTCGCCGTTTTCTTCACTATATGTTTTCTCCCAAAATATACATACATCTATATTATAAAAAAAAACCTGTTACACACTGTTTTCATGTGAATCTGCCTGCATGTACATAACATTAATTGATTCATTTTTCACAACTTATCAACCCATTGCAAGTTATTTAAAGCCAGAAAATACTTTTAGATTGTAAGAATTTTTTTTGGAAAATAATGATTTAGTGAAACAAGTCTTAATAATTAACCCATACCTGGGGGTAAAAGAGATAGATTTATACCTTGCCCAAAAATATTTGCACAAAAGTATATATAACTAGAATCAGAATTTGGCTCTCCGATAAACAAATCCAAGCCATTATCTACACCATCTGCATATCCAAATTAACAGCACTTGGTATTTCCAAGTGGTCACCCATCTAGGTACTGACTAGGCTCAACATTGCTTAACCCATTTGAGAACAATTGAGTCAGTTGCTAGGTCTACTGCTAGGAAAGTTGGTTTACTGTATCATGCCAGACAATTTTCTTGATATGGTTCGATTCTTGACTGTCCAGATCAAGAATCAAACCAGTTTTATAACATTTGGGCACCCACACAAATTTACATGGTTACACCTTCTTCCGGTGTGTCACTTATGCAACTTCTTGTGGCCACGCCTCTTCTACCATGTTCCCACGCAACTTCATGTGGCCATGCCTCTTCTAACATGCACCCAGACAAGCATGCATTTCCTTCCATTCGGGACACCTGTGCACCCTGTTTATTTTAGCCACTGGATACATTTCCTGTTTATGCTATCACCCATTTCAATTTCTGCTAATGCACTGATGCAGCAGAAGTAAGGTCAAAGGTCTTTCCACAACTGATATCCAACAGAATTAGGGAAATTTATTCCAAGCAAGAAGAAACTGACTACTTAATATTTTCTAATGAATTTAATATTTTAACTGGACAAACAATTTAGATTTGAAATTGATCCATTGGTGAAGTGACATCTACGATATAAATGTCTTCTCTTGCAATGGCAAATATGTTGTCTTTTAAAATTATAATGCTTCAAACCTCTGAAATGCACTGAAAACAACACACAGAAGAGAGAATAAATTCATTAAAAATACAGTTTTGTACAATTGGTTTGGCTTATTATTCATAGTTTGGAAATATGTTATTATTTTCTAAACACCCTAATAAAAAAGATGATAAACCCATTCCCGATGCAGTTTCTAACCATTTAACAAGAGTTCTGCCATTGTGTGGATAACAGAGATCAGAAACCTATGTTGCAAATGGAATTTGTCCGTATATAAAAAGCTGGTAGTAATATAATTGTTTATGTGTTAATGATGCTGGTCGTCTTATTCTACTGATGTAAGACATAGACAAAATTTAGTCTTACAAAAATTTATAAAAAAATGAAAAATAAGAAAGGCTTACTTACCATAATCAGTATTTTCAGGTTCTCCACTTCGTGAGGGCCAAAAACATGGAGTCTAAAAAGACAAGGAGTGGAAACAAAAAGGTTAATAATTGACAAACTTTCTCAAGACAAAGGCATCTATATTCAAAGTTTGATGTCAGTTTCTTTCTTCTCTTTACTGAAATCAAATCACATAATAATTATCAATGTGTATTTATCTATTTCCTGTCCCATGCATTGTGGGAAGGGAGGTAAATTAACTTAAGTTAATAAATTTATAAGCGATTACTTCCCTAATCTATACAAGAAAAATATTTATCTACATTTACACAAAATTAGTTCTCAAGCAAAATGATCATTTAATACATCAGCTCCTTTACTCCTACTTCGATTGCAGTCTTATTTGTTCAAGCCTTTCATGTGAAGTACTCAAATACCTTCTGTCCAGTGCCCAACGGGGTTTGATTGATAAACTTGATTGCAAAATGTGAGTAACTCATTGTCAAAGTCATCTGTCAACCAGACCTCAGCAGGGATGTTATCAAGTCCACAAGACTTTCTACACTTTATTTGCAGCTGTCAGTTGATCCATGTTGAAAATTCCTTTCTTGATGTTGAGTTCTTGCTCAGTTATACTTTGCATGGGTTTCTCTGTAACTGTGAGGGCCTCAAAGTGCTTTTTTCATTTGCTAATCCTCTCATTTTGATCAACAGCCTTTAACTTGGCTTTGCTACAACTTTTTCGGCCACTGATTTCATTGAATGTTTTCCATGCAGTCGCTGCTCGCTTGTTTACAGATGCATTCACGATAATAACGATTTTGGCTTCTATGAATGCTGTTTGTTCCAAGTCATATGTTTCAAATATTTACCTATCCCCAAAACCAGTAAATGTTTATAGAAGTCACAACAGCCAAAACATTGTAATAATAACAATGAAGATAAGGATATCAGTCTGGACTTCCTTAGTTTTTCACTAAAATCCACCTAGTACAAGCGCTGATTTGACTGTGGATATAGTTTGGTGAGAAAAATCTGAAATGGTGGAATTCATCTGAACTTTTATCATGGAAAGAGTGATAGAGCAGTGATAGGCTTGCAACTTTCCATCTATAAGGAAAGAGGTTGCAGTTTGGAAAATAAGTCATCTCCTACAAGACTGTATAAACAATTTTGAAAGAGACTTCAAGTCTGGAAGGTAAAGATTGTACAGCTCCAGCACAGATATGAGTGCAATGTTCCATTTTCGGCATAATGCAAGTCCTGAATTCTTTCTTGTCAATGCACTTAGATCAATAGTGAAAATTATTCATATTGATTGAACAGTAGATATGAATAAATCCATTAGACGAATAAAAGCATTTCTTTTATGCAAGAATTATTTTTCAACATAATCTCTTTCCTTGTCAATGCACTTAAAACAACATAGCTCCATTGATCCCATAGGTCAAACATTACCCAATGAACATTTCAGATCAAAATTCAGTTAACATCTACAGACATTGATTCACTCTCATAAACTAATACCAGAAACAAAAAGCAACTCCTTTTACAAGGATAAAGGACTTTAAGTGTCCTGCTATTTTCCTATATAGGGAGAAGTGGGTCCATGCCTTTTTCAAGAGTATTAGTGGAAAATGAATGCAAGCTGTACTTTCATATTGGCTTTTCAGATTTCATTCTTTATACCATTAACTGTTAGGCCATAAGTGCTTCTGTTCAATCAATTCGCATTTATAGTCCAAGAAAAATGTTTCCTTGCAATGAAATATTCAAAAATTATTCCGCCATTAATTATCAAATTATTAATCAAGGAATGGCCATTGCTTTATGGTATATGTCTTCAGGTGTTCAAAAGTTCAAAAATCAATAATGCCATTGATTTTCCTTGCTTTTCTGAAGATTAGACAATCATCAGTGAAAAAGGATTATTATTATTATTATTATTAAAAAGACTCAAGTAGAGTTAGGGTTGATTTAAAAAAATATCAACTCTTGCATTATTTAATGTTGAATAGGCGTCTTATAGGACATATTCACAATGAATGACTAGAAAGGTAAACATAGGTCTGCTTTATACTCAAATCAAAGGAGAAACATAGGCCCAGTTTACACTAGGCTCAAAAAGGGAGACATAGGTCCAGTTTACACTATAGTGAAGGAGACATATGGGTGGCATTTAAACTCGCCCCTGCAGGGGCCTCTAGATTGGGCCTTTGGCTCGTTCATAAGTTTGAGTGTGCCTAAGTCTTTGCATATTCTCAGCATTGGAAGTTCTCCTGGTTGCTCTGGGTTTTCATTTGCATGGAACTTTCTTTTCCTTGGCTCTTTTGATTGTAATCTGGTCCTCTGTTCATAGAGATTTATTTTTTGCAAGGCATACTGCTGCTGTATGCAATAGGCAACAATAAACTACAGAAGAACACAAAATTGATCGCCATATTTAAGTATTGCATTAATATTTAAGCTTACCTTTTCAAATGATAATTCTTCTGCTGGCACTTAATTTAAAGACTATTTGATGTACGTAGGTCCTTACTTTCTGTACAAACAATTATTTTTATTTCATGGATGCCTTTCGCTGGATTTTGCAATTAATTTTCATTATTCCTAAATTTATTTCCAACTAAACAAATAACAATAAAATTGTTATTGTACAAAAAAATTGTTGCAGAAAAATATTGCCAAAACAGTAATGTTAACTTGGAAATCCAGATTTTTCTGTAACTATGAAAGATAGTTGTTCCCCTTTAATTAAAAAATGTGTGACACAGTGACACACTGACATTTATTATACAGTGTGGCCCGGATATAAGAGAAACCCGGATATAAGAGAGATTTTCTCTGGTCCCAAATTAGAGCCTGTGTTAATGTATATATAATAGACCAATCCCGGATATAAGAGAAACCCGGATATAAGAGATATTTTATCTGGTCCCAAATTAGAGCCTGTGTTAATGTATATATAATAGACCAAACCCGGATATAAGAGAGATTTTATCTGGTCCCAAATTAGAGCCTGTGTTAATGTATATATAATAGACCAAACCCGGATATAAGAGAGATTTTCTCTGGTCCCAAATTAGAGCCTGTGTTAATGTATATATAATAGACCAAACCCGGATATAAGAGAAACCCGGATATAAGATAGCTTTTCTCTGGTCCCAAATTAGAGCCTGTGTTAATGTATATATAAACCAAACCCGGATATAAGAGAAACCCGGGTATAAGATATATTTTCTCTGGTCCCAAATTAGAGCCTGTGTTAATGTATATATAATAGACCAAACCCGGATATAAGAGAAACCCGATATAAGAGAGATGTTCTCTGGTCCCAAATTAGAGCCTGTGTTAATGTATATATAAACCAAACCCGGATATAAGAGAAACCCGGATATAAGATATATTTTCTCTGGTCCCAAATTAGAGCCTGTGTTAATGTATATATAATAGACCAAACCCGGATATAAGAGAAACCCGGATACAAGATACTTCTTATCCAGTCCCAACAACTCTCTTATATCCGGGTTATACTGTATAGATTTACACTAGGTTCAAATAGTAAACATGCCCAATTTACACTAGGTTAAAAAAAAGGGAGACATTTTTTTGTTTATCCACAAGCTACCTCGGACATTCATGCGTTTATCACACCATCCATCATGGTCACGTCAAAGTTGGAAGGTCATTACGGGTGACATCCTCTGTCTCTACATAGTTGGACAATGTAGGTGGTGGCTGGGCAACCAACCCATCATGCTCCATGGCTAGGTATCCAGAACAGAAGATCACTCACAAGTTATTGTTTTGTTTGCCAGCATTGTTCTGCAAAGTGCATTTTGCATTCACATAAGATTGCAGAAACATCAGGGATGGGTCCATAGAGCTGTGATTTCATTGGAGTTTGTCCCCAGGAGATTTTAAGTATATCTCCCAGCATCCGAGCCTAAGTTCAAGCTGAGATTCAAGGGCTTTAGTTAATGTCCAAGTGGTGGTACTATTCATTAAAACCAACTCTGCAGTGGCGCAAAAGACCCTGTGTTTGAGGTTGTCTGGTAGATCAGATTTCCAGATTACATTTATTTTATTCAAGATGGCAGTTTCATGCCTTAACCAAATCTTCCGGCCTGAAGATTGCATTCAAGCATGAAACAGACTGTCACCAGTCAGTGTTGAGCACAGTGTCCACTCTTATATTCACACACACACACTATCCCTGATATTGAAAACTTTAACCATAAATACAACATTCCTTCAGGTGTTTTCTTTTTCCTAATCTATTTTACAAACTAAGCTGCAAAGAAGAAACAAGAAAATCCAAGACATTTTCTCATTATTATTTCACAATAAATCAATGGAATATTTTCAAGACCATCACATATCTATGATCCATTTTTGTTCTACCTTAAAAACTGATTCCTTAAAGACCTCAATCTGTTATTTTCATTCAATGCCAATTTGAACAGAGCCTCAAGATATAAAATGAATATCTTACAGCCTTACAATAATCCTTTAGTGGCAAAATTTACTTTTATTAAAAAAAAAAACAAGATCTTTCTTACCCCAATTTTCCTATTTTTATTTTCCATTTCCGCCAATCGCTGATAGGTTAATAACATTTGGGGGAAATAAACAACTTGTTTACTCAGACTTGGACTTGATATTTAAACATCCCAAAAATAGAAAAGCATAATCAATATTTTGTCCAAGAGATGCTAGAATTTTGAAATTAGAGTTATTTGCCTGTAATTGTTTTTCCATATTCATAGACACTTTTACCAAAGCCAAGTACCAAAACTCTTCTGAAATTAAAACCTAAAGAATTAATTTATTCAGTAAGCACTTTCTTTAACACTTCAGCATTTTAAATTTAAATTTTACGATTTTTTCATAGTTGGTCAGGAATTGGATATCAATTCCACCTGTTTCTATACGGGCATAAACAACTACAACAGTGTTGTTGGGTTCAAGAGACAGGACACAACTGAGAAGAGCAAGTAAAATAGGTCAACCACCCCCCAAAAACAAGGGTGGGAAATTAGGTCAACCCCCCAAAAAACAAGGGCATGAAAATAGGTCAACATTAAACAAGGTCAACTCCCTCAAAAAAAACAAGGGCAGAGAAAATAGGTCAACCCACTCAAAAAAAACAAGGGCAGGGAAAATAGGTCACTCCCCCCAAAAAAGCAAGGGCAGGGAAAATAGGTCAGCAGAAAAAATACTTGACAAACAGAGATATTGGTCAGCCAAGGAAAGAGGTTTCTGCTTTCATTCAGAACAGTTTCTGACAAAAGTGAAATAATCAGTCAACTAAAGAAAGCAGTTTCTTTCCTTCATATAAAACATGCATAACAAGAGAGAAAAAAACCTGTTGACCCATGAAAAAATTTTCATTTTTTTTTTCCGAGAAAATATTTAGAGAAGGGTATAAAAATGGGTTGACTAAAGAATGAGGTTTCCTTCTTGACACCTGACAATGACCGGAGAATGGCATGGCCAAAGAAAAAGATTCCCTTCTTTTTTGCAGAAAAAACCTGACAATTGTGGAAGACTGGATCGACCAACAAAACAAGACTTCATTCTTTCTTACAGAACACACCTGACAATGATGGCAGAATGGTATTGCCAAAGAAAATGGTTTCCCGCCTGGAAAAAGAGGTCACCTTATTTCTTTCAGAAAACACTTGAGAATGATGGAAGAATGGTATGGTCAAAAAAAGTTTCCTTTCTTTTTGCAGAATGCACTTGACAATGGTAAAAGACTTGATCAACCAAAAAAAGGGTTGCCTTCTTTCTTGCAGAACACTTCTGACAATAATGGAAGAATGGTATAGCCAGAAAAAAGGTTCCTTTCCTTTTTTGAAAAACACATCTAACAATAACGGAAAAGTGATATGACCGAAGAAAAATTTTTCCTTCCTTTTTGTAGAATGCACATGATAATGGCAGACAACTGGATCAACTAAAAAAGAGGTTTCCTTCCTTATTGCAGAACACACATGGCATTGATGGAAGAATGGTATGGCCAAAGAAAAAGTTTGCTTTCCTTCTTGCAGACAATGGCAGAAGACTGGATTAACTAAAAAAAAAAAAAAAGAGGTTTCCTTCCTTCTTTTTTTTTAAGCTTATCCCCCCAAGCAAGGCTGGAAGCCACTAGCATGGCAAGGGGTTACAGAAGGTTTGGAGGAAGAGCAGGTAGGAGTGGTAAAGGAGAGGATGTGGAGAAAGATAGTGGATCGATCAAGGCAAGGGGGTTACAGAAGATTTGGAGCGAGAGCAGATAGGAATGAAAGGTGAAAGGATGTGGAGAAGGGAAGTGGATAGATCAAGGCAACTGGAGATGTCGATTGACGTTACACTTAAATAGTTGGAGATTGTATTTGTCAGGGAAACAGGAATACGGAAGGGAGTTCCACAGGCGAGATGTGCGAGACATGAATCTATTGGAGTAGAAGAGACGTCTACATCTAACAGTTTCAACGGTGAAGGGGTGGGAACAGGATGCCAGCCTCGTAGGACGTTTAAATTCATGAGGCCTAGGAACCAGCGAAAGCAGCTCATCGGAGCAATTACCGTGAAAGTATTTGTAAAACAGACAGAGCGAGGCAACGTCGCATCTGTGAGAGAGCGACTGCAGACGAGATGACAGATCAGGGCCAATTACATTGCATATCCGACTCTGGATCTTATCAAGAACCCTGAGGCAAACAGCAGGGGCTCCAGACCATATATGGCAGCAATACTCCATGCAAGGGCGAATGGTCGATTTATAGATTTGGAGGATCGATTCCGGGGAGAAAAATTTCCTGGCTCGGCACAGGGAGCCAACTTTGGCAGAATACACTTGATAATGGTTGAGAAATGATTAGACCAAAAAAGGTGTTGTCTTCCTTCTTACACCTGACATTGACAAAAGAATGGTTAAAACAAAAAAAAAGAGGTCGCCTTCCTTTATGCAAAAAAACGACCTGACAACGATGGAAGAATGGCATGACCATTTACTCTATTTTCTCAAACAACATTTGACAAGTTTAGAATAATGAGTCGACAGAAGAAAAGTTTCCTCTTTTAGTCTTAGATTACATCTGGTGAGTACTGGATCAGTATGGAAAATGAACAATGACTGAAATTCTTTAAACCAGAAATGTAACAACAGGAGTTCGCTGTCTGTTTAAGATGGAAACAACACAACATAACCATGTATGAAGCAGGTTCAACAATAGTGATGAAAAAGATGTATTTAAAGACATGTGACAGCATAATAATAAAAAGAACTGATCAAAATATCAATGTTATATATGCTGTCATTTTTGACAGCACATGTAAATGAGGGCATACATTAACGTGTCAAAAGACATGGGATAGCAGTATGAAAAGTTATTGGTAGGAGGTACTGATATTGTGGAAATGTCTACATCTATATCAGTTGTGCAGCGATATTTGGGTATTCAATGCGAAAACTGGGTAGGCACTGCCAATCGCAAGGAATTATCAGAGTTTGAATGGAACAGGGTTTGAGAGTGGCAAATTCCAATTCTATCATTGTATAATGAAACTGATATATACAGATAAAGAATACACTGTGGCAGATAGGAATAGACTAAGATAGATAGAAAGAAAATCAAACTATGATCAAGACAGAATAGACTAAGATTAGATAATGAAAACACTAGGAAGATTAAAATAGAAAGATAAAAGCAGATTAAGAGTGAGAGATAAATGCAGACTAAGAGATAGAGAGATAGATGCAGACTAAGAGAGATAGAGAGATAGATGCAGACTAAGAGAGATAGAGAGATAGATGCAGACTAAGAGAGATAAAGAGAGAGAAGCAGACTAAGAGAGATAGAGAGATGGAAGCTGACTAAGAGAGATAAAGAGATAGATACAGACTAAGAGAGATAGAGAGAGAGATGCAGACTAAGAGAGATAGAGAGATGGAAGCAGACTAAGAGAGATGGAGAGAGAGAAGCAGACTAAGAGAGATAGAGAGATGGAAGCAGATTAAGAGAGATAGAGAGATGGAAGCAGACTAAGAGATAAAGAGAGAGAAGCAGACTAAGAGAGATAAAAAGATACAAGCAGACTAAGAGAGATAGAGAATAGAAACAGAGATAGAAACAGACTAATGTAAATATAGAGATAGATAGGAACTAAAATAGAGAGAGAGAGAGAAAGACATATGAAAAGAGATTGATCTGAAAAGACTGGGATAGATAGGAATAGACTAAGATAGCTTGATATAATATGGTCAAACTGAGAGCAATTGATAGGTAAGATCGGCAGGTATAGGCTTAGATAGACCGAGACAGGTATAGAATATATAGGAAATAGACTAGATAATTAGATAGACTGATATAGGAATAAACTGAGATAGATAAGACAGTCTGACAGAAAAACAGAGAGAGCTGGGAAAATTATTAGAACAGAAAATACAGGGGGTCCTCAACTTATGTTGGAGATCCATTTTTACGGTGCGATGTAACCTGATGTTCAATGTAGGTCAGAACTCATCTGCAGAAGCACTATGAGTCTGCCTTAAACTTGAGAGCCATAATGAAGGGCAAATTTTCCCTCAAAATCGACATAAATGAGAGCTAGTGAATGTAGCACAATCCAACATGGCATACAGCTGATGAAGAAACAATTCTGTCTTCCTCATATAGCACTGCATGACCATGTATTATATTATGGGAGATGGGACTGTAACCAGGAAACTCCATACCTCAGGTCCAATATAACGCAAGGAACTTCTGTACTCCAGAAACAAACAAAAAAGAGTCATAGAAGCATATAACAACATGAAATAAAAGAGAAACTCGGCAAATGAAATTATATTCCTGTCAATGGAGTAATTGTCTGCAGCAGACAATGCTGGATTTGCCCAAATCACATTCATATTGAATCAAATCTATCAACTGAACAAATTCAAGCACATCACCAATTATTAGTGTTCGGTTCTCACCTGCTTCATCCAAACGATCACAATTTTGAGTTTTTCAAACTCTTCTTTTTGTTTTTTAAGCTGTTCCTCTGTTTCACACAGACACACTCTTCTCTTCATTCCAAACTTCATTTCTTGTGTAATGTTACACCTCAGACAAGACACGACAGTTTTATTCACAGGATGCAGTTTCTTCTAGTCCAATGTTTGCAGCTTAATGTAAGGAAAATAATTCTTTGGCCAGATTGTTACCCAAGAAAAAAAGACCATGAGACAAAATTGTAGCACTCAGCAAATTTTATTTAGTTGTTACCTTCTCATAAGGGCTGGCAGTAGGCAAGTAAGGAAAAATGAGGCGAGATGAGGATGTGAAGAGTCTTAGTTGTGTGTGCCTTTCTTTTGCGTAGCTGGTAGCGGTCTTCTGTTTTAGGCTGCTAGGGATCACTGTCTTATACAGAACAAGTCCAGTCAGCTTTCATCTAAAGGATCATCCATCTATAATCCAGCGTTGGTTGACCTTGTTCTTGTGAGGTCCACTCCACTCACCTGACCATTTTTGTCAAGACAAACGATTTCTGTAACATCCTGCAGATGTGTCTTTAAAAAGATATCAGCTGATAACTGATATCACTACATCAACTTCTAGATGATCATTTATCCAATCACAATTTTGGGTTTCTTAAACTGTTTTTCAAGATGTTTCTCTGTTTCACACAGACACACTGTTCTCTTCACACATAACTTCCCATCTTGCCTGATGATGGGCATTACATATAAACTTAGATATATATTTCAGGTTGTTAACTAAAAGTGGTAAACATCGATTGCCAGAAGACACAAAGCATGGTTGTCAGCAAAAGGGACAGCTCAACATGTAAATTACAAAGTGGAGATACCAAAATCAAATAAGTACAATAAGTAAAATATCTGGGAAGTGTTTCAACAGAGAACAGAAAGTGCACCACTGAAATTTGAAGATGCATTGGGATAACAAAAGATGTCTTTCAAAAGCTAAACAAATTATTAAGAAACAGAAAAATTTTGTTAGAAACAAAGAAAAGAGTACTGAACTGTTATGTAATATCAGTCATCCTATATGGCAGTGAATGCTGGACAATCTCCTCACAAATGAAGAAGAGACTTGAAGCAAGTGAAACAAAGGAAAGTGTACTGAACTGTTACGTAATATCAGTCCTCCTATATGGCAGTGAATGCTGGACAATCTCCTCACAAATGAAGAAGAGACTTGAAGCAAGTGAAACAAAGGAAAGTGTACTGAACTGTTACGTAATATCAGTCCTCCTATATGGCAGTGAATGCTGGACAATCTCCTCACAGATGAAGAAGAGACTTGAAGCAACAGAAACAAAGAAAAGAGTACTGAACTGTTATGTAATATCAGTCCTCCTATATGGCAGTGAATGCTGGACAATCTCCTCACAGATGAAGAAGAGTCTTGAAGCAACAGAAACAATGAAAAGAGTACTGAACTGTTACGTAATATCAGTCCTCCTATATGGCAGTGAATGCTGGACAATATCCTCACAGATGAAGAAGAGACATGAAGCAACAGAAAGAAAGAAAAGAGTACTGAACTGTTACGTAATATCAGTCCTCTTATATGGCAGTGAATGCTGGACAATCTCCTCATAGATAAAGAAGAGACTTGAAGCAGCAGAAACAAAGAAAAGAATACTGAACTGTTACGTAATATCAGTCCTCCTACATGGCAGTGAATGCTGGACAATCTCTTCATAGATAAAGAAGAGACTTGAAGCAAGAGAAATGTGGTTCTACAGTAAGATGCTGCGAATACCATGGACTAAATATGTGAGCAACAAAAAAGACACTTGTACTTCACATGAGTTAGTTGAAATTTCTTTGGCGCATAATGAGGAAAGAAGGCTTGAAAAATTTTATACTCACATGACAGTTTGAAGGCAAGAGGGGCAGAGGAAAACAATGCATAACCTACCTAGAGAGCTTGTGTAAATGTCTGGCAGAACAAGGTTTAAAAGAGATAACAAAATGACAAAATTTATTAAGAGCAACAAAGGGCAGGATATTGTGGAGAGCCACGATTGCTCATATCCTGAAGGGACATGACACATAGAAGAAGAAGAATCAAAAGTGCAACCTTTGCCATCTTGTTTGGTACAATGTTCAGTAATCAAAATCTTGTGATCTAATGGATAATGGCTCGAAATGGTTAATCAGAGAGCCAAGTTCCAATTCCGGTTGGGTTTATTATGTTCAATAACACGCAACTTCCCTTGGTAAAGGTATGAATCAACCTCTTCTCTCCCAGCTATGGGTTAATTAGTAATACTTTTATAACTAAAATCGTTATTATCTCCAAAAAAAATTCTTACAATCTAAAATATTTTCTGGCTTTAAATAATCTGCAAAAAGTTGAGAAGCCATAGAAAATAAATCATATATATATATATTTTGAATTGGACAGAGTCCGACAATTTATTTAAAGACATTTATGATATGTTTAACGTTCTTTTTATAGATACAAGTATTTAAGCAAATGCTCTGTTTATAAGGCATGTCACGCAAAATGACGGTTCCGTATAGGATACAGGTTCGATTCCTGTCGGAGAACGAAAATTTTCTATGAAAATTTCTCGGACATTCAGGCCGGTAAATGTTATTTAATACTGTGTATTATAAACAGAGCATTTGCTTAAATACTTGTATCTATAAAAAGAATGTTAAACATATCATATACACATATATATATATACCAGCAAATACTTTCTGTTAAGTTAATTTATTATCCCTCTTATCCTAAAAATACCAATGCATTTTCCTTACACAGTTTTTCCTTTCATTCCGACCTGAAGGTAACAAGACCAATAGACATCACATCAGTGAAAAGTGTATATAAAGACACACACATACACATACACTCACACACACAATGCGCCTTATTCTTTTTCTCTCGAAACTATCTCCTGAACATAACAAAAGTTTTATATATGACGCTGAGGTAACTAACAACTAATGCTTACCCAGACATTATAGACTATCATTACTTTTAACTAGCCTAAGTCCATACAACTGCAATATAAAATGGTAGGTGGGTGTCTTATATGTTATATAAAATGGTATATACAGTTTCAAGTAAAAGGTAACTAAAAATTAAATTTATTTAATTTCAAGTCTCCAATTTTACTGCGTCTGGTTTAAACTAAAGTCAAAAATGTAGACACAGGACTTGATTACACCAGGATCAAAAATGCAGACATATATCTGGTTTATACTCAAGTCAAAAAGGTTTTATATAGGTCTGGTTTATATTAGAGTCAAAAAGATAGACATATATCCAATCAGAAAAGGTTGATATAAGCCTGATTTACATTAGAATGAAAATAGGAAACATAGGTCCAGTTTACACTTGAGTGAAAGTGTAGACATTAACTGGTTTACACTATAGTCCAAATTGGTCAGGTTTAAAACCAAGTCTGTAATTATTCAGTGCTTGCAGTCAGTGTATTCTAAATGCCACTGACAATGCAAGTAAAATAAGATAGTGAAGTCTTTGTTTACTTTCTACATTTACAATACGAAAACATAGCGTTCATTGTATAGAGAAAGATACAAGATTAAAAGTCAATCAAGATTTGCTACTTACTTGGAAACGGTAATATGTGTTGTCATTTTTCACTGTTAAAACGTGATCGTCTATTGGGAACAGGTAGCCATGGGCTGACATGAGATGAGCCAAATGCAAAGCTTCAGCTGGAATTAGAAAAAAAAAATGGCAGGATTCATTTTTTTAGGCTACAACATAAACAAGAAACATATTCACATTGTCTTGACTTATTTTTCAGATATTTCATTTTTTAATTTTTTTAAAAATATTTTTTTAAACAAAAAAATTTTAAAAACTTGCATGACTTAATTCAGTCAAGAAAAATGGTAACTGACAGGTGAGCAAATTACTTTTTATAGTCAAGAGATTTTTTCAAAATTAAAATGACAGTCTTTCAATGGAGATGGTAAATGCCAACAATCTTCTCCCATACCTTTGGGCAATATTATACGGTCACATGACGAATAGGTTCTCCATTAATGAATAAATCAGGTTAAATTCACAACTGATCTAAAAAATGATGTCCTTTCTGTTGTTAACTAGGGCAAGGAATGGCTTGTTAATTTTAAAACCTCCAAAATGGAACTGCTCTTTTTTAATCATTTGAGAGAACCCTTTTTTTGCCTTCCATCAGCATGGCTGATGCTAACCTCCAGAAGAGGGATTCCTTCTAACTTCAGACAAACCTTTTCTGCAGACCTGAAATGAAAAGACAATATTGAATCGTTGCTAGGAAAGTTGGTTACTTCTGCTAGACAATTTTTCTTGCCAGAATTTATCTTACATATTTATAAGTCTTCCATTCATCCTTGCCTTGAATATTGCTGCCACATATGGTCTGGGCTTGTTTGGAGTCTCTTGCTATATTGTTTTCTGAGTCTTGTTATCCTTGTGTACTCTTTTATCCCAGTTTGTAGGAGCTGCTGTCATGTACCCAGGATAGTTGCTGAGACATTAGGTTTATAAATCCAAAAAATCCATACACAGATGCCTTCAAAGCCCAGTGGATAAAGACATTGGTTAGATCCAGTGATTAAACCCAAAGAGTTGTGAGTTCAGTAGCAGGTTACAGCCATGGTGAGTTGAGTTATAAGAAAATAACTGAGACATCCGGAAGAGGTATGGCATGTGGAACTAGAACTATCTACGTCAGTGGATGAAATAAAGGGTTCAGTTCAAAATTCCAATCACCTGAAGAAGGCCAGAGTGTACAACGGCCAAAACGTTGTGAATATGGCAATGAAGATGAGGATAACAGTCTGAATAACGTGAGTAATGTAAATACTGTGGTATGTTTGGGTGAGTAATTGTAGCAAGGTAAGTTTAAGATAAGACAGACTGAAGACTAGCCTTTCCCCATCCCAACCTTTTGTCTTCGTTTCAAATTTTTGTAGTTTCAAAATAAATATTACTTTCCTCTATGGTACCGAGACATTATGAATTTAAGCATGGTACTTGATTGGGAATGACATCTCATCATTTTAAAGTTGAAATGGTGAGATGTAACCATAATTTCTATGCTAAGAGTTTCTTTTTTCACACTTCTCATTTACGGATCCCATATTCTATTCATTTCTATGCTAGGCCTACTACCCATAGCCTAGCATATATGCTGATTCTTTCTAGAGTCATTTGGACTAATCTGCAGAATTGCGGGTCAGGACAATAACTTTTCAGCACCCCCTTGTATATAGAAAATAATTTTTTTTTCTTTGTTTACCTTGGTCATCTACATCCAAATTCCTCATCATCCAGCTGATTAGGTCTTGCCCTGAAAAATAAAAAGATGAAAGGATTTTATTTACATATACAGATAGACAAACATAGACAGCATAAAGACGTGTGATGTATAAAAAGGAGTGAAAATGATAGTCACTATGCAGTGAAGGCGGTGTAATGGTTAACAAGCTTGCCTCACTAGAACAATTATGAGTGATTTCTATCGTCACTGAGTGCCCAATAATTTCGGCCTTGTACTACATCTAAGCTACACTTGGGAAATCACTATATATCTATGAAGGTAACATCGATCAGCTAAGTGACAATTTTACTCACATTAATCCTATATATGTAATTATTTTTTAAAAATATAAAAACAATGGAGCCTGATAAAATTAGCCATTATAGCCAGAAAATAAAAAAACAACCCAACCTTACACGACTCCAAAAACTTGACATATAACAAACAGTCCTACTTTCATCAAAGCAGAGACACCTTGATAATGAAAAACTAACCCCAGATTACACCTCCATTTCAAAATTATAAATGAGTAAAACATTTTGTTGTTTAGTTATTCCAAACATCGCCTGAGGATGAAACTGTCTTCCAACAGTTAAGGTTTAATATTGAAATTAAACTTGAATAGGGGTGACCAGTTTTGAAACATAGTAATTTCTGTGTCGCTATGGAATCATATTTTTTAAAAATAAATAATAATTTAGGCTCTACTCTGTATCGAGCACTGTTTTTTAAAAATAAAAACAAAAAGAATAAAGAACGTAGGATCATCAATCTAACAGTTCTTTCCTATTATATCAATATACACACAGACACACACACACACACACACATATATATATATATATATATATATATATATATATATATATATATATATATAAAACAGAACATTGAAGTCAACACTTAGAGGCGACAGGCTGTTTCATGCTAGACACAATCATCAGGCCATGAGTGTTGTTTTTTTCTCGGCTATTTATATATATGAGTCAGTGGTGCAATGTGGGTAGTCTATTTTGGCGGTTATTTTACCGGAAGTCATTTATTTGTTTATTTGGCTTAATTTATTTTGCTTGTTTTTATTTTTATTTCTTATCTTATGTATTTATTTATTTATTTATTTTAATTTTAATCAGTGTTTTTATTAACGTAGTAAAAATTTGTTTATATTGATTATGTAATAGTTTTGTTTTGGTTTGGGAAGATAATGCTATTTATTCAATTTTGGGGTTGATTGCTGTAGTTTATTCTAACTATTATTTTGGTGGGAGCAGTTTGAGATTGCAACCAATCCAAAACTTGCAAACTTTGCTTGGAGGAAAAAATAGCTATCATTACATTCCCAGACCAAAAAAAATTATTTAAAATAAATGATCCAAGCTCATCTCAAAATCCAGACATGAAAACAAATTTCTACTATGTTACTTAAAAGTCGAAAACTGAAAAAAAATAAATAAATAAACAAAATGACAATAAAATAAGTAAAATAAATTAACCCAAACAAATTACCAAATCACACCCGTTAGAATAGATGAAATAGAATAAATAAATAAAAAATAAAATCAATGAACCCAAATAAATAAAGTAAATCATAAACAAATTAACAAACCATTATGACCAAAATATTAGTTAGACTATAAAAATCAAACCAAAAACTGGACGAAAAACATAGCTATAACTGTTATATAACGATAAAAAATACTACGTTACTTAAAAATTGAAAACCGAAAAGAGTAAATAAAAATATACAGTATAATAAATAAATAATAAAAAACAAGTAAAATAAATTAATCTAAATTCATCCAAATAAATAAATAAATAAACTAACAAACCGATCCCGATAATCAATCCAAATAAATACATGAAGTAATAAACAAATTAAAAATTGTTCCCGCCAAAATAATAGTTAGAACAAACTGCAACAATCAACCCCAAAATTGAATAAATAGCTTTAATTATCTTCCTAAACCAAAACAAAACTATTAAATAAGCGATATAAACAAATTTTTACTATGTTAATAAAAACACCAATTAAAATTAAAATAAAATAAATAAATATATAAGATAAGAAATAAAAATAAAAATAAAAATATAAAAATAAATAAAAACAAGCAAAATAAATTAAGCCAAATAAATAAACAAATAAATGACTTTCGGCAAAATAACCGCTAAAAGTGACTACCCACAAAGCACCACTGATCCGTATATATAAATAGCCGAGAAAAAAACAACACTTGTGGCCTGACGATTGCATCTAGCATGAAACAGCCTGTCACCTCTAAGTGTTGACTTCAATGTTCCCTTTTATATTTACACACACTCTATCTCTGATATTGAGCACTTTATCCCATAAATATAGCACACTTTAAGACTATATTTCTTCATATATATATACATTTTCTGTTTGTGAAATATCATAGAAAATATGTATCCTTTAACAGGAAACAAACCTGTATCCAACACAGAGAACATATATTTTCTACAATATTTCATGGACAGTCTGGAAGTTAAATGTAGTTAACATTGTTTATTATAAACAGGGTACTTACTTAAATATTTGTATCCATAAAAATAATATATATACAGAAAATATATTAAAATAATTGTCACACTTAGTCCATTTCATTATATATATATATATATATATATATATATATATATGCAAGAAAATTATTATAAGCTCAAACTTGAAAAAATAATTTACTCTATCACCTGTAATGATTGCCACAAAGAATACATAAGAAAAACGTGTAGAAATTTAAATAAAAGATTATATGAACACTAAAGGGATCTTTTACAAAACATCACACTCAGTGCATTAGTTGCTCACCATAATGTGTTTCACCATAATTTTGATTTTAAAAAGGCTACTTCACTTAAAAGAGAAATCAATTTACAAGATCAAAGTGTATAGAAAGTGCTTTAATTGCTCGATCATCCACAGTAAATTTGCCTCCAGGTTCTTACAACATTTCTCCTTTCTTGGTAGATATGTGTGATATTTAATAACAAAAATTATAAAAAATATAAACAATAAGAAAATGAAATTGGTTAGACAATAGACCCAAATACAAATTCAAAAAAAAATTAAATAGTTTAAAATGTCAGTATCCCATGTTTCATTTGCAAGTGTAGTTAAATCAACATAAACAGCACTCTAGTTTAATGTATCACACAAATTTTTTCCACTTTGTCATTAATTAAATATATATATATATATATATTTATTAATAGAAAGAGTTAAAATTAATGCATGTAATATTTCACAGATCTAGCATCACTCCTTCATAGTCAACCTATGAACTTTTCAGCCCACCCTCATATATATATATATATATATATATATATATATATATATATGATGAAAAATATGGAAAAGACAAAGCAAAATCCGAATAAGCAAGTTTACTGTTTTAATTTTGCTTTGTCTTTTCCATTTTTTTCATCATACCATCGGATCTACATCCACATATTTGCTTACATATATATATATATATATATATATAAATTAATTTAAAATACAATATAAAATAGGATATTGTAAAAGGAGGCTGTAAATAGCTGTGTTAAAAAGGTGCAATCAAAAAAAGCATTCAATACAAAATCCCCAAAATTTGAATTGTAGTGCAAAATGTAATCAGGGACATCAAAATTCAAACTACCATGCTACCTAGGTTTCCACCATTAGATCTCCTCAGGCAGGTAGGATGGAAGATTTTAGTTGACTCCACCACCATTATATGTGAACACCGGAAGTTAGTGGGGGAAATGGAGGAGGGAAAGAGCAAGAAAAAAAAACACAACAATAAAATATTTTCACCCTGGTTCGTACATGCACAACAAATATTTTCTAAGGTGTCTGCACTTAGATAACACCTCTGATCTCTCATTTAGCAAAATTTCTGCTAAATGAAAGATTGGAGGTGTTATATTTGGATTTTCTACTGTTGATATTGTACTAAGATAAACGACAGAGCTAGTTAAACAATTATTTTTTAGTGGACAATTATTAGGATTCCTACAATTACATGATTTATTATTTGTGTCTTTACGCTTAGTGTTGCTGCTTGCAACCTTGTGGGTTGTCAGGCTCTCCGAGTCCATATACTTGCTGAAGATTCTGTTGTTATGTTTTTTAATTATTTTCTCTAGGTTATCTGCACAACTATAGCTTATGTAGGTAAGCGAAAAAAATTTTTCTTTAAAAGGATGTATGGGGATACTGATACGTGGGATTGCCCGTACATGATTTCTTTGAAAAATATATATATATATATATGTTTATGTGTGTGTGTATGTGTGTATGTATGTATGTATATGTATATATGCATATATATATATATATGTATGTGTATATGTGCATGTATATGTGTGTATACGTGTGGGTATGTGGGTCTGTGCGTATGTATGTGTGTATATATGTATGCGTGGGTGTGGGTATATACACATATATATGTATATATTTGCATGGGTTTAACTTACGTTGTTTGATTTTTCATGTATATGCATGTAATTATGGATGTCTGTTTGTATGTTTGATTCATGTGCATATATGTATGCATGCGTGGGTATGTGTATGTAAGTAGGTATGTGTATGGGTAAAAAGGAAAAAACAACGTCCATTCAAAAGAAAACTAATGACCCCTCCTAACAATTTCTTTAGCCCTCTCTTTCTATTTGTGTCTTTTTGACCTATCACCCTCCCACGGATTCCGTTGACAGGTAAAGAGTCGATCCCGAGTTTTCCTCAAAGAATTTGGGGAGGAAGGAGTCGAGGTGTCCGTGTCTAGCTCAACCATATCCCTCTACCCCCCTCCTCACACCCCCAGCGATAACCTTGCTTCATGGTCAGGCTCTTTGAATCACCATATACTTGCGTTTTGATTGGTCATTCTGACTTATGTTACAGCGTTTACCCCTAGCGAAGGACCGTTAAGAAATTTGGAATTTTTTTAAAAAACCATTTATTCTACATTCAACATCATGACTTGATAAGACACTGTATATGCCGAAACGAAATGGCTATTTTTGTAGTGATTTTATAACATATTTATGTTATAATATTAAAATAAATGATTATATATATATATATATATATATATATATATATATTAACCATTAATATATATATATATATATATATATATATATATATTTTTGTCATCCACAGACAGACTGTTTCGCTGTTTCACAGCTCATCAGTGTGGCTAGACGTCCGGTTGCCTCTAGCTAGGATCGAAACCTGACTGAATTTGCGTCAGTCCGAACTTCTACCCGCTAAGCCATCAGCGCACGGTACTGAATGAAGGTGAATTTTAGCGTGTTTATTTTTAGATTCGGATAAACACACAGTGACTGAGAGTGACTCAATTCTGTCGAAGAAATTAACCACTAATATATATATATATATATATATATATATATATATATATATATATATATATATATATATATATTAACCACTAATATATATATATTTAAAATTTGTGTATATAGGCAGCAATTCTTCTTTCATGCACATTTCATTAAAAATGACTGACAAGGTGCTTTTATTTAGTTTTTTATATAATTTCTCATGCGATCTAATAATTTTTTTCTTTTCAGAGGATAAATTATATAAAAACTGTCCGAATGTTCTTTTTATCCGAGCGCTTTCGGCTATACATTTAGCCATTTTCAAGGATTATATTTTAACTGTTACAATTAGAAATAGTTTGTTATATGTATGTTTTATAAAATGTTTCATTTTTTTGTTTCAAAACACGGTCATATATATATATATATTACAATGAATCATTCATACAAAAAGTAAATTAGTAAAGTTAATGTTTTTGGCAAAATTCAGGTAGCATCCGAGACGAAAAAATACAATGCAAATTGAAATATGTTTTTAAATGTGTTATTGAGAACAGATACAAACTTGTGGATGATGCAGGCACAATGCTAAGGTTGAAGTTTTGAAATTTTAAGTGAGTGCATTTTTTACTGCTATGGCAATTTAATTTAATTAATTAAAATTTTTTTTAGGAGTTTATCAGTCAACGTGGCATGAACTAAATAGTTCAATAAGTAGAGTAATCTCTCACTTGTTATCAAAAAAAAACAAAATAGTTTCCCTGCCTGACGATGACCAGAGGAACTGTTGAAAGTATTTGCATATTTAAGGAAGACCTAATACAGTTTATAATCTTTAAAAAACAAGGATCATAACATTCATCAAGAGATTAGTGGGTTAGTGCATCTTTAAAATTTAGTTAGTGAATGGATTTTACTAATTTACTTTTTGTATGAATGATTCATTGTAATATAAAATGAACTGCATGACATATTTGATCTATATATATATATATATATATATATATATATATATATATATCTGTTATACAGCTGTTTTACACTCTCTCAATCTAGATAAAGCTGAACCAATCAGATAGGTCTTCATTTAGCAGCGAGAAGATCATCGTAAGGCAAAGTCTATTCTGATATGATCTGGGGCAAAACACAAACTGCAATTGGTCTTTATGCTTTTCTATTATAAACAATCCAAATAAGAGAAACCACATCACTTGAGGACTTTCAACAGCAGCAACAACTAAAATGGATATCACATGTAACTGAAAGAGAAAATAATGAAGCCTGAGTGTCTTGGCAAAGATCATCCTTCTTTGAACCTTGTGGACTGGTGCTACAGAATCACAAACAAAGAACTGTACCAAATAAGAGAAACCACATCACTTGAGGACTTTCAACAGAAGCAACAACTAAAATGGAAATCACATGTAACTCAAAGAGAAAAGATGTTAACATTCCACACTACTTCAAATAAAAGGTTAGGGAGGAAACCCCTGTCAATACTGGAAAATGCAATAATAACCACTGAACTTGAGAAACCTATTTTTCTAAAAAATTTCAAATGAAAGCGGTCTTGGCTGTTCAGTCAATGACTGCCAAATGTTTCCTTATAGCGCAATGGCTAATATCATCATTACCATTCATTTACTTGTCTGAGATTTCTAATTCATCTTTTATTATTAATTTATTTCTGTAGATGTGTTTTTGGCTTTTTTGGTCAAAATAGAAATCATTTAACTATTTATGATTGAAATCAATTCAATATCTGCCTATATTTTTGAGATAAGGTATTGTAATTATTTACATTGTTCAGAATGTTGTCTTCATCTTTATTGCCATATTCACAAAGTTTTGGCCGTTGTACACTCTGACCTACTTCAGGCGATTGGAATTTTGACCTGAACCATTTATTTTATCCACCAGGGTTGATTGTTCTAGTTCCACATGTCATGTCTCTTCTGGATGTCTCAGTTGTCTTCCTTTAACTCAACTCTCCAAGATTTTGTTTACCACTGCAGTTACCAGGTATTGAACTCTTTGGGTCAAGTCTCTGGATCCAATCAACGCTTTTATCCACTGAGCCATGTATCCTCAAATAATGTAAATGATATCAATTCAGATTTTTGAGAGATCACATCATCACAGCATGCACTCTTGTCTGAGACAGCAATGTCTCCACAAGTTAGGTCATGTCTGGAGGTTGGACAACAGAAGAATTCCAAAGGACATTCTCTATGCAGAAATTTAAAACAGAAAGAGAAAAACCAGCTTTCCACTACTTTGATTTAAGAACATTTGTAAACAAGACCTTGTATTGTTTAATATCAACCCTGCCACCTAGAAAAATAGTGTTCAACAATGCCTTCAATAACAGCAGTTAATCCGCAGCAGGGTGTCGACACATGAGACCACATATGTTCATCATAGAAAGGCCAAGAAAACAAAGAGGTAGTACCTATAGCATGGGGAGCACCAACACTTCATAAACATTATTGAATATACAAGTACATGCAAAATCTGTGGCCATGTCTGCCTCTCACACATTGGAAGTTGCAGCTTTGTGAAATCAATAAGTGTTTATATTTTTTTTTTTTTTTTAAATCAATTTCCCCCTCAAGCAAGGCAGTAAAGACAGTGAGACGCAAGGAGTTACTGAGTGTGCAAGAGTTAGAAACAGAAAGATTGCACAGGAGCAGAAACAATAAAAGAGTAATAAGGAGGATAGTAAATAACGATTGACATTGCATTTAAATTCTTGCAGATTAAAGTTGGCCAGAAAGCATGGAACTGGAAGGGACTTCCACAAGTGAGAGGCGTAAGAAAAGAAACTGTTAGCATAGAATTTACAGTCGCATTTAACGAACACAACTGTAAATTGATGAGACCCTGTTGCCATTCTAGTACTGTGCTCAAATTCAAAGAAGAGCTCATCCGAACAATTAACATGGAAATATTTATAGAAAAGGCACAGGAAGGCAACCTTATGGTGGTAGAAAAGTGACTGAAGCTGAGTCATTAGAACAGGAAAATAATATTGCCAATTCTTCTTTGGATTTTATCAAGGAGCTCTAGATTCTCTTCTAAGTTTAAAAATTTGTACTGAAGAACACGAAAGCAATTTTATTCTAAATAATATAAAGTCATTTTTTTAGATGCAATTGAAAAGAAGCCAGATGTTTACTGGAAGGAACCCAGCAAGAATCATTTTAAGTGAGCAATAAAAGTTTTAGTTTCAGGCTTGCTTAATTGGCAATAACCCTTATCCTAAACCTACAAGAATTCAAAAAGCCCCATGAGATGGGTGGAAAGATGAAAAAGAGGATGACAGTCTTGGCATTCCAATCTATTATTTCCTTTGATGCTTTCCAGTAATTATTGGCTGTTTTGGTTAGAAAAAGGGCATCAGATATGAGGAAAAGAAATCAAGGAATGACGAGAGAGGCGATTAATTGTGGCTTCATAAAAACATGTCACCTCATTCTTCCTTCTTACAGGTAAAAAATGTGGACGAAAAAAAAATAAGGAAGGCAATCAAGGAAGGAAAAAGGATAAACAAAAGTAAGGAATGAAAGAAAAAGAAACAAAGTCTATGAATATGGAAGAATCCATGAAAGAAAAAGAAGGATAAAAAAAATCAAGATAAAAGTAAAACATACTTACAAATTATTAATAATGGCTGGCAATACTTAATTTAATAAAACATGAACATGAAAGTAAATACTAATCAAAAATTAATAATAACGACTGACGATCTTCTTTCTTCTTTTATATGCCATGTCCCTCTTTCAAAGATGTAGGCGATCATGGTTCACCACATCTTCCTGTCCCTTGCAGATCTTTTTTTGTCTTTTTGTTATTTTTCTCAGACTCTGTTCTGCTATGCATTTTCTCAATCCCATTAAGTATGTCACATGTTGTTTTCCCTGTTCCTCTTATCTCTATATCCGTCATGTGAGTATCAGATTTTCCAAACCCTCCTTTCTCTTTTCGTGCCCCAGAAATTTCAACTGCCTCTTCCTGGGCTTAACTATAAGCTTCCTCTTCATTTCCATTCTCTCCAAAACTGCATTGTTGCTTACATGTTCGGCCTATGGTATCCTCAGCATCCTTCTGTAGAACTACATTTCTCTTGCTTCAAGTCTCTTCTTCATCTTTGAGGAAATTCTCCAGCATTTGCTGCCATACAAGAGGACAGATATCACGTAACATTTGGGTACTCTTTTCTTTGTTTTCAATTAAATTTTCCTGTCTCTTGATACTCTGCTTAGCTTTTGGAATGCTACTTTGGCCATCCCAATACATCTTTGGATCTCAGTGTTACACTTTCTGTTCTCTGTTAGAACTCTTCCCAGATATTTAAATGTCTGTACCTGCTTGATTTTAGTATCCTCAAACTTTAATTTGCATTTTGGGATTATCTTTTTGCGAAAGATCATGCATTCTATCTTCTTGTAGTTTATGCTTAGTCCCTTCTTCTCGCTCTCCTTCACTACATTCTGTAGGAGGTTTTGTACTTTAATTTCCATGTCTGCTATCAGCACTGTGATATCTGCATATCTTATATTGTTAAGATTGTGGCCGCCAATGATGAATCCTGGTAGGATTTCTAATTCTCTCAAAATTGCTTCACTGTATAGGTTGAATAAATCTAGTGAGACGATACATCCTTGTCTTATACCACTTTCTATTTTTGTATATCTGCTGAACTCATTTTCTGTCCATATGCAGGCAGTTTGCTGCCAGCATAGATTATTGATTATTCTAACGTCTTTCAAGAATATGTCAAATTTCCGGAGCAGTTCTAACTGATCTATGTGGCGTACTTTTTCAAACACCTTTGCATCGTCCATAAAACACAGGTACATATCATTCTGCATTCGTATTGTTATTACAGATAACATTTTGAGCATAAATATTGCATTCCTTGTTCTAGTGCCTTTCACAAACCCGCACTGTTCTTGTCCTATCTCTGGTCTGATTTCGTATGATGAGTTTTGTTATGTGGCTCATTATTGGAGGATTTCATATTCATTTCTGCCGGATTTCTGAAGCAATGCTATGAAAATAGATCTGCTTAGGTCTTCCAGTATATCGTTGTTTTTGTTTTTTAAGCTTTTCACCCCAAGCAAGGCTGGAAGCCACTAGCACGCAAGGGGTTACGGAAGGTTTGGAGGAAGAGCAGATAGGAGTGGTAGAGGAAAGGATGTGGAGAAAGATAGATCGATCAAGGCAAGGGGGTTACAGAAGATTTGGAGCAAAAGCAGATAAAAATGAAAGGGGAAAGGATGTGGAAAAGGGAAGTGGATAGATCAAGGCAACTAGAGATGTCGATTGACGTTACACTTAAATAGTTGGAGATTATATTTGTCAGGGAAACAGGAATAAGGAAGGGAGTTCCACAGGCGAGATGTGCGAGACATGAAGCTACGGGAGTAGAAGAGACGTCTACATCTAACAGTTTCAACAGTGAAGGGGTGGGGACAGGATGCCAGCCTCGTAGGACACTTAAATTCATGAGGCCTGGGAACCAGCGAAAGTAGCTCATCGGAGCAATTACCGTGAAAGTATTTGTAAAAAACACGACTGTTGTAGATTTTATTTATTGTTTCTGTAATCTTGTCTATGATGAAATCATCTAAGGTCACCAGCATCTATATTACAATTCCGTCTTGCCCTGCCACTTTGTTTGTGTTTAATTTGGCCAGTGCAAATACCAATTTGGTTTTTAGTATTTCCAGACTGTCAGTATTTCTGTGTATTGCCAGTTGTTCTCTTTCATCACAGAAGAGATCTCTGATATATTTGTTCCAGCACTGAAGTATTTTTCTTTTTCTAATATGAGTGTTCTATCCTTGGATTTTACGCAGCCTGTTGATGAGCATGTTTTCTGTCCTGTTAGTTCTTATCTTTTTATTCATATTTCCTTTATCTGTGATACTCTATTCCGTTTTCTCTATTCCTGCTCATTTTTCATTGAACCATTCTTCTTAGCCTGTCTGCATTTGTTCCTTATTTCTTTGTGTAGTTCTCTGCATTCCATTCCAGGTCTTGGCACTGTTTTCTGTCTCCTTTGCATCATGTCAAGAGTCTCATTTGTTATCCAGTTGTTTTTCATCTTCATCTCTTTTCTCTTGGGATGATCTTGTTAGCTGATGTCATTAAAGCTTCTCTTAGTGTGTTTCACTTTTGGAGCAAGGGATCAGTTCTGAGGAATTTTATCCACTTTACGCTGTTTATGGTAACAGCCACTGGATAACAGGTGATACCTGTTGCACATGTCGGTCCTTACCAAGCAAGTAGTTAATTCACATAGACTTAATTCCATTCGGTTTCATATTTTGTTTGTTAATTGCCATAATAGTTCTTGGGATTAATATTGAAGTGACTTCCTGTTGCTTTCTCCAATTCCGGTAATGAATTTATAAACAATGACTATTACTGCTGCTGATGCAAGACTCTTCATTAAGACAAATTGAGTTCTCCAGTCACTGGCGTGTTTGTCTAAAAACAAATACATCTAAATTCACCTTCATCCCTGCTTAGGGGTAAAAATCACTGACCGATCCCGGCTTGAGGCAATTGGATGTCTAGCCACACTGATGAGCTGTGAAACAGCAAAACAGTCTGTTTGTGGATGACAATATATATACATGCTCCTGAAAAAATTATTTTGGTTCAGCTCTTCAGGAAGAAAACTGAATTTGTAAACAGTGACTATTACTGCTGCTGATGCAAGACTCTTTGTTAAGACAAATCGAGTTCTCCAGTCACTGGGGATTTTGTCTAAAAATAAATACATCGAAATTCACCTTCATTCCTGCCATGCACCAATGGCTTAGGGGTAGAATCTCTGACTGATCCCAGCTTGAGGCAATCGGATGTCTAGTCACACTGATGAGCTGTGAAACAGTGAAACAGTCTGCCTGTGGATGACAATATATATATATATATATATGCCCCCACACAAGCATGTATATGCACCGGTTAAATGGTGATTTTTTTTAAAAAAATTCTATCCCCCCCCCCAATCTGTTAACACGGAAAGGGTTTGTGGATCAGAATTAGTAAGCTAGAGTATAATAAAATAATTATTAAGTTTAAACTTAGTCTGAATACCTACTCTCTCTATCTGCATTCTCATAACCCTTCGTCTCCATCAAAAAAACATCCTTAAATGCTGTGACCCATGTAGTATATTGCTGCTGGACACAAATAAGGCAATGAATACTTATATATAAAAATATATAAATATCTTTATTGTTCAAGTTGTAGCAGAATGAGGGAGAATCACAGAGGTTAGGTTTGCACACAGGAATTTACAGGGATAAATCTTCAGTGAACCTCTAGCCAGCCTCTCTTCAGATCAACTTCTGTGTGTATCAAATTTCCCTAGCCTTCTTTCTTCATTGTGTGCCCTAGAAACTTCAAGTAGTGTAAAAACTTATCTAGTAAAGTTTATTAATATTGAACTGAGAAAAAAATCTATCACCTTCTTTCTTTCTTTCTTTCTTTCTTAAATATGGTTTCTTTAAATTTGATAAGGTGTCATCTCATACAAACTCTTTCCCTCTCTCTTATTTTCTTTCTCTTCCTAAAAAGTGAGAAAGTAAATAAGAACACTAACAATAATACTAAAACACTATTACTAATAATGCTAAAACACTAATACTACTACTACTAAAACTTGTAATCCTTTTCATCTCCAGAAATGAAAGAGCCTTTTGTGACAAGAATAGGTTCTCAGTAAAAAAAAAAAAAAACATGAATATGAGTAACAAAAATTTGAGGGAAAAAATAACCTCATAACAATCATTTTTTCTCCAATGTCACTTTACAGTACTTGGCACGTTGACTCTGATGCAGACAGAAAATGCCCTATTTGTATTTTAAATGCCAGTCATTTGCTTAATGTAGATATTTATCCATGTGCATATGTCACAACAGAATGCAACACAATCATCATTAAGGTCGACTGCAGTCAGCATCACAGAGTCATTGTTGATTGGTTGATTTTCTTTAGTAGCATATCAACAATTATGGCTTATTTAATGCCAAAATCTAAATATTTTGAATGAAGCTGCCTTCAACTACAGATAAAATATATTGTTAGTCATTGCTATAAAATGTATTGTTGGTAATTCTACTATAAAAATGTATTGCTGCTCATTGTACTATAAATGTTGGTAATTTTTTAATATAAAAATGTATTTTTATACTTTCATAGTGGTTTGTCTGAGTGTTCGCTATTTACCCATAGCTAAGACACTAATAGGTGCTACCACCCCAGGTCAGGGTGGAATGGAAACAACAGCAATTAAGCGGTGGTTCTACACTCATCAAAACCCCCATTGTAATGCAATCAACAATCTTTAAAGGGTTCTGGGAGAAGATGTTTTTAATTGGTATGGGTCATGACCAAAAGCTTTAATGAGATCGTGTATCATCTTTGTGTTGCTTTAACATTTCAGCAGCCAGTCTCATATAATTTATCTTCCCTCCTTAATCTCAATGGAACAGAGAGTGTCAGAGAGGGAATCATTCTAAATGAGTAAAAAAACAGGACCCAGTTCCAAACTAACTCCACCAGAGCCATTTGACTTTACAAATCCAGGAAATTAGCAGAAATGGTTGCAGAGATTTCAATGCCTTCGAGAATCATCAAAACTCTAAGGAAAGAGATAATAAAATTCAAGTCAGTGCATTAGTATATTGCATGGGAAGTGAAGCTGAAACTATATTCAGGGCATTTTCTTTTCCACAAGAAGACGCAAATGTGTATGACTCAGTTTTCGAAAGATTCAATGCCTACTTCATACCAAAAAGAAACATAATACATGAAAGGACAACACTTTATCGTCGAGTTCAGTTACCAGCAGAACCAGAGGAAACCTTTATTCACACCATCTTGTGATAGGACTACAGAATAAAGACCAATCTGAAAGATTAGAACTAATTCCTGATTTGAAACTCGAGAAAGCTATGGAGATGGCCAGGAGCAGTAAACAAATAAAATCTCAAATGGAAGCAATACATGAGAAAAATGTAGATGAACTAAGGACCCAGAGAAACGTACCAAGACAGTAAATGAAAAAGAGAAATATTTCCTAGTAGAGCTAACAGATACAGATTTAAATGACATCTGGTACAAAAAGTTTTAAATTTGTAAAACAGCGGTATGGTTTGAAATCAACACAGATGCCGACATAAATATTATCTTAACCAAAACATGCGTAAATCAGAGATAAAAATCTTTTTTTAAAACCAGTAAATGGCATCTTCACAAGTTCTGGAGGAATAGTTCAGTGCATTGAAAAATTTAATATCACTACAGAAGACGTCAAGGACAAATATTATTTGGAAATATATGGCATTAACTGTGTAAGGGAGAGAACTTATTGTCTAGAAAAGCAAATTTAGTGAAACATTTAGACAAAACAGAACAGGGAACTTCATTTGACACCAGCGGATGTATGAACAGAGACTCAGTTAAAATATTTTTGAAAGATTAGTCTATTCTCTACCGTGTAACAACAGCTCAGAGAGTCCTATTACCTATTTTACCAAAGGTGAAGGAAGAATTGACTGGAAAGTGAGAGAATTATTGAGAAGGTTACAGAACCGACCAATTGGTGTGCACCTATAATACCTGTAATAAAAATGAACGGAAAAGTCTGAATATGTGTAAATCTGAAGAAGTGAAATCTAACAGTGAAAAGACAACATTACATGTTACCAAATTTAGATGATATTTTGCTTAAACTAAACAGAATTCAATTTTTTTCCAAAATGGATGCTACCAGCAGATCCTACCAAATTCCGTTAAGTAAAGAAAGCTACCCACTCATAATTTTCATTACTCCTTTTGGGAGATACTGCTTCAAAAGATCACCTTTTGTTATAACATCAGTTCCAGAAATATTTCAAAGATAGATGTCAGAATTACTGAAAAATTTTCATGTGTCAAAACAATTATTGGTGATGCTCTAATCTACAGTAGAACTATAGAACACGCCAAAACACTAAAAACTTTTCTTAAAACACGATGAAAAGCCAGATACAAGCTTAATGAAGAAAAGTGCGAATTCAGAAAAACAGGACTAGAATATTTTGGATACATAATTTCTGGAAACAGAATTCAACCCAGCAAGGAAAGACTAAAAGCCCTTCAGGAGTTGCCTGCTCCTATAAATTTAAGTGAACTACATGGTCAGATAGTTAGGGAAATTCTTACCAAACTATACAACCAATGATGGAATTATTAAAAAAAAAAAAGGACACTGTATTTGTGTGGGATTACCAACAGGAGAATTCTTTTAAAAGAGTAAAGCAATTACTAACTCAAGCACCAGTTCTATCATACTAAGATCGAATCAGACCTACAGTAGTTAAGACTAATGCTAGCAGTTGGTCTCTGAGCAACAGGCCTATTTCAAGAAATAGATGGAAATTTAAAAATAATACCATTTGCCTCATTCACACTCAACAGCACTGAGAGAAAGTACAAATAGTGAGAGAGTGTTTCAGCTGTATAATGTGTATGTGAGAAGCTGATATCATAGAATCCTTTAAACTGTTAATGGACCACAAACCACTTATACCATTTATAAATGCACATAATCTGTACAAGACCCCATTACAATGTCAAAGGCTTATGAGACTGAGAAGTACCAGTAGCTTGTTCCAGGGAAGGCACAAGTCATACCTGATACCCTATCTAGAATTCCTTTATCTGACACTGATAGACAGTAATGCCAGCAAAGATGTTGACATATACAGAGACTGCATGATAAGAACTAGACCAGCATCAGATAAGAAATTAAATGAAATAAAAATGGCTACTAAACAGGACATGGTGTATTAGAGGAAATAATACATCTTATATTAAATGGATGGACACTCAAAGAAGGAAGAAGAAAAGAAGGTATAAGGCCATCTTTTCCAAATCAGAATAAATTGTCAGTCTGCGACAATTTAATATGGTTTCAGGATAGAATTGTCATACCTGAAAAACTTAGACCAGAAATATTAAGGGGACTTCATAATGGTCACTTGGGATTAAACAAATGCCGAGAGAGAGCCAAAGAATCGGTGTGGTGGCCTAAAATATCAAAGAAGCTGGAGGAGCATCTAAGAAAAATGCACATTTTGTAATATACACTGTACAACAAATAAAAAGGAAAAAGTTAAAAGTAACATCACTTTGTCAAGTTCCATGGCAAAGAATTGGTACAAATATTTTCCCCTTACCAAAGACACTAATATATAGTCACAATAGATTATTTTTCAAGATAGAAATATCAAAGAATCAAAAAAAAATAAAAAATTTCAAGTATTAATGGCATACTGGAGTACACCAATTCAAGCCACCGGAGTCAGTCCCACAGAATTAGTTATGGGAAGGAAAATAAGAACCACATTACCTTTACATCCCAAAAAGTTATGACCAAGATGGCCTGATTTCACACAAATCAGGAAGAGAGACAAACTAGCAAAAACCAGAATAGAAATAATTTTAATAGATTCCATGGTACCAGAGATTTACCAACTCTAAAAAAAAAAGGAGATGTGTTTGAATAAAATTAGAATTAACAAATATCGGATCACTGAAGGAACGATCAACAACAACAACAACTTGTATATTGTGAAGAAATAGGAAATATAATTCATTTTTCAGGTTTCAAAAATAGGCTCTTGAGAAAGTAAACAATAAGTAATCATTACAAGGATCATCAAACAAATAAAAATACAAGAGAAAGTACTGGAAAAACTTCAATTGGGCAAAGATACTCCAAAGTATTTGTTTCATTTCACAAAATGAGTTATCGCCCTCGGACTATAACAAAAACAAACTTTGATTTGTAATTATTTATTTTGTAATATGGAAAATTTAGAAATAAATTAATAAAGAAAATAATTACTTTATGAAGGGGGATGTTTATAACAACATCAATAATGTTGATTACAATGATGATCATACACACTTCTGGTTCCACTAGGGAATGCGGGGAGCAAAACAGATCAAGCAGGAGTTTAAATAAAATAGTTATTGAGTTTATCACGTCTCATGTCATCTTTATGTTGCTTTGACTTGTCAGCAGCCAATCTCACATAATTTATCTTTCTGCTCTAAGCCCAGTAGAAAACGCATGCCGTCAAAAAAGTCAACATATTTTGTTAATCTTTACTATTACTACAAGGTTTCCAGTATTTACATTAGTCGGACTATTGTCATCATCTTTGTTGCCATATTTGTCACAACGTTTCGGCCGGGTATTGAACTCACACTCTTTGGGTCTGTCACTGGATCTAACCAACGCTTTTATCCACTGTGCCATGTGTCCTTGATACCCGGTTGGGGCAGTGGAGAGCTTTCAGAGGGAAAATTAGCAGGAGATAACTGATAACTGACATCCATCAAACATGGCTCGTGGAACTAGAACAGTCTACCCCAGTGATCGAAATAAAGGGTTCGGTTCGAAATTCCAACCACCCGAAGAAGGCCGGAGCGTACAACGGCCGAAACGTTGTGACAAATATGGCAACAAAGATGAGGACAATAGTCCGACTAATGTAAATACTGTACATAATACCTCATCTCAGAAACATAGACAGACTCTGGAAGGTTTCCATATAGAATATATTTTTACCATTATTATATTAACAGCTAGTAATTCTTGGGGGGTTCATTCTATTACTTAATAACAACAGAAAAATGACCCCCATTTTATGTCCAGTACAATTTTATATTTATATACTAATTTATCCATGCTGTCAAAAAGAACAGCATATTTTGTTATTACTGGAAGTTTTGCACAGACGAGTCTGTGGGGGTCACCCCGCCTTGTCTGCCAGGATGCCTGCTAGGTACTGTATTTGGGATTATAAAAGTTATGTATAAGTCCTTTCTCACTTTTTTTTTTTTTCGCACCCAGAAAGAGGATGCAGTAGGCAACAGTGCATTTTCTCTTCGCTCGGGGGAGATTTAGTTGCCCAGCAGCTGACTACCAGAATTTCAACACAACTACATGTAACACCTCACACCAATGTTTTCGATCCTTTTTGGGTAATCTGTCGAAACATAAATATAACATTTTCTTTCTCTTCCTTTAAGAACTACGCTGTTCTTTACATAAAAATCTTCCATGTGTTGAAATTCATTCTTTTTAATTAAAAAAAACAACTTTTCTCTTAAAAATGTTGAATTCTTTTCCTTGGTAGTTTTCCATTGCAGTTGTTACAAAAAAAGAAATTCCTCTCACAACAAACTGGAAACCAACAGTAACCTCATCCATTTCAAATTTGTAGCACATTTACAGGAAGTATTTAAATATATTTTTACAATTACTATATGGATATTTAGCAATCTGGAAATGGGGGTTCATTTTATTAGTAAATAACAATAGAAAAATGATCCCCAACTTTATATTTAATAGAATCTGATATCAACAAATGATTACCAATCTTTTCCAAAACAGAAACTATGATCTGGAATTGGAATTGGAATGAAATCAGGGATGGCATGTACTTTGAATAAAAATTCAAGATGTGGAATTAGTAATTACTAAACACTTCAAATACCTTGGTGTATGGATCAGTTATAACAAATTTACTATAGGAGAAAATTGGGGAAGGGGAAAGGAAATTGAACATAGAATATTCTGTACCAGAGGTAGTTTCACCCAGCACCGCAACTTGCTACAAAACCAAAACATCAACCTGAAAACTCAAGTCATGATTTTAAATAGCCTCATTAGTTCAAGACTTCCATATAGATGTCACGCATGGTACCAAAGCCATTCAGAAATATCTAAACTGTCAGTTCTATACAACTGCTTTCTAAGATCAATGGTTAAACATGGCTTTGAGGAAATGAAGCCTGAGGGTCTTGGAAAAGACCATTTTCTTTGAATTCTGTGGACTGGTGCTACTGAATCACAAACAAAGAACTTTAGCAAATAGAAACTACAAAAAGGTTTATGCCTTGCAGAATCTCATTGTTTACCTATGCGATAAGAAATCATACCATTTTTTTAATATATTTTTACAGTTATATTAATATTTTATCACTTCAAACGTTAATTTAGTGGATACCCATATTTGAGTAGATGCTCCCTTTATTTATTAAAATGGATATTTATTTATTATCCATAAATATTTACCTATGCCATCAAAAGTAATGTTATATTTGAATATATTTTTACTTATTACTGTGGCAATCTGTTCTTGTCAGGAATAGTTCTTTGAAGAATCCACCATTGCAAAAAAGACACTGAAACGTGTTTTGCATAATAAAATCTAATTTAGTTCATAACAAATGTTTGTAACTAAAGGGTGTTCCAATAACTTGGTCCAATTTTAAATGTGAATTAAGTTTAAGTGTCTAATGATATTTTTTTCTTTTTCTTTCAGATTTAATAACTTAAGTCTTTGGCAATTTCAACCATGGAAAGATTAACAATCAAACATGTTAAAGTTATTGAGGCCTATTACGAAAATAGACTTTCAAACAGAATTTGAATGAGAAGTTCCCAGGTCACATCATCTCTTGAAACAGTCAATTGGCCACCAGGATCGTGAGACTTGACGCCTTTAGATTTCTTCCTTTGGGGTCATCTCAAAACTAAGATCTCTGCCAACAACAATTCAAAAGCTGAAGGATGAGATAATAAGGCATATTGGTGAGATCGGGGAGCAACTATGGAGAGACGTCATCAAAGATTTTGACCATCGAGTGGAGGTGTGCCACCAAAGCCTTCGTTAACATTTGGGCGATATTATTTTTCACACATAATTGCCATGACTTAAATAACAGGATCCAAAAGAGAAATAAATAAATTTTCACCAATAACATTGATTTATTTACTGCTGACTTTGATACGTCTTAATGAAACACCCTTTATAAAGATATGATATTCATCATTACAAAGGTATGACATATTCCTGATTACACAGGTATGAAATATTATTTGCACTATTTACATTGTTCAGACTCTTGTCCTCATCCTCGTTGCCATATTCATGACATTTCAGCCGTTTAACGCTCCGGCCTTCTTCAAGTGATTTGAATTTCAAACCGAACACTTTATTTCGTCCACTAGGGTAGAATGTTCTAGTTCCACATGCCATGCCTTTTCCAGTTGTCTCAGTTATCTCCCTTTAACTCAACTCTCCATATTTTTGTTTACCATTGTGAGTTCAATACATGTCTACATTTGAGGAGGGCAAGAACTTGAGAGAGAGTTGAGTTAAAGGAAGATAACTGATACTGAGTCATCCAGAAGAGGCATGACACGTAGAACTAGAACAATCTACACTGGTGGATGAAGTAAAGGGTTCAGTTCTAAATTCCAATCACCCGAAGAAGGACAGAGCATACAACAGCCAAAACATCATGAATATGGCAATAAAGATGAGGACAACAGTCCGGACAATGTAAATAGTGTAAATAGTTACAATACCTCATCTGAGAAATAGAGACAGATGTTGAAGGTGAATATGGCAATAAAGATGAGGACAACAGTCAGAACAATGTAAATAGTGTAAATAGTTACAATACCTCATCTCAGAAATAGAGACAGATGTTGAAGGTGAATATGGCAATAAAGATGAGGACAACAGTCCAAACAATGTCAATAGTGTAAATAATTACAATACCTCATCTCAGAAACAGAGACAGATGCTGAGGTATGAAAGATATATTTTTAATTACATAGTACACGAGTATCTGGTCTGATGTTCCTACTACATATATATCTCGAGATTCTTGACAAAACTGAAAGAGATTTGAGGTAAAAGAAACAAAGAAAAGAGTACTGAACTGTTATGTGATATCTGTTCCCCTATATGGCTGTGAATTCTGGACAATCTTCTCAAAAATGAAGAAGAGACTTGCAGCAACGGAAATGTGGTTCTTCTGAAGGATGCTGAGCATACTATGGGCTGAACGTGCGAGCAACGACAAAGTTTTTGAGAAAATAGAAACAAAAGGAAACTTATACTTAACATCAAGAATATAGAAGTCATATGACCTACGTTCAAACATGGCTACCTCATTGTGTCTCCTTGTAAAGGCAGGTCAACTAATCAGTTGAGTTTTCTAGGGCACATAATGAGGAAGAAGGGCTTGGAAAATCTGGTACTCATGGGACAGATTGAAGGCAAGAGGCAGAGAGGAAAACAATACATAACATACTTAGTGAGCTTAACTAAATGGATGGTGGAACAGGGCTTAGGAGAAATAATAAAAAGACAAAAATTATTAAGAGCTACAAAGGAAAGGAAGTTGTGGAGAGCCATTATCGCCTCCACCCTGAGGGGATGTAGCACATAAAGAAGATTGGCAACTAGGTCTCATCATTTTACTGCTGAACTAGCTAGATGCAACCGCCACTTCTAGTCTAACAGTTTCTTTTCTCACACTTCTTGCCTGTGGAAGTCTCTTCCGATTTCTTCATTCCCAGCTACTTACAAGCTTCAATAATTTAAATGCAACATCAATCGCCATCTGAATTTTGTTCTTTATTGTCCTTTCTCCATCTCTAAAGTCTTCTCATTCTCTTTCACTCCCAATAACTCTCTGATCCTAGTGGCTTCATCACCTTGCTTGGGGTGAAATGATTTAAAATAAAGAATGAAATAATTTTTACAAAGATGTGACATATACATTTGCAATTAAAAAGGCATGGGATATATATTTCTGATCAAAAAAGTATGACAAATACATTTGCTTTGAGAAAAATATTTTAACAATAAAGATCAAATAGGAAACATTTATCAATCTAAAATGTTTCCCTTTTATTTTAACTTCCTCAGAGAATGAGATATGGAGATAAAAGAAATTCTGGTATTTTTACTTTTGTGATGTCTGGTTTTCATTGGTTAATCATGTTACACGTGGATTTGACTTATTAAACAAACGTTAGTATAATTTATGGTGTTCCGAATTCAAGGAGAGACAACACGTCTATTCAAAGTTCCAAGTAAATTATTAAATGGGATTTGATAATTGAAACCTGCCATTTGTTTAAAGCGAATTCTTTTTCTTTCATTTCAGTGGTGACTTTTTGGCTAAAAATTTCATGAAAAATACAGAGATCTTCTTTTTGTCAGCTGACAATTCTGATAAGGTAAGTTTAAGTTTTTCATTTTAAAATATGAATTTTGAAACTGATGGAAATATGAATGTAGAGTCCAATAAAGTTAAGTGCTTGACCTTTTGAAAAGTTAATTAACGATCCTTTGACCTTTAAACTTTAGGGCATAAAAGGGCAGTTAATCTTAGAGGAGATTAAAAAAACAAGAACTTTACTTGAAAAAGTAGAATAAATATTTTTTGTAATTATTGGTTTTTTTCTTAAAAAGGGGAAATAACCCCATTTAATTATACTTTGGTTATTTCCCTTGAAAATCAAATTATTGTCTTTCATATTTTGTTTTTAATATATATACCAAAGGCTATGCAATTCATGTGAAGGATATCAATGCAGAAAAGGTTCCCGCCATCCAGATTTAATTTCCGGACTAGTTTGCTGTGTTCACTTTCTAACATTTAATGTTATTCAGCCAAGAGAGCCACTCAATAAAGAGGGTTATCAAATGAGGTTCTTGCAAGGGGGTCTATATTATGAGGATATGTAGGATAGATAACAACTGATCCTAGACTTGAAGCAGTTCATATTGTAGTTTTCAGAGAATCATCGAATTGGGAGTCTGTTTCCCAATGCAGTAGCTCTGGGGAAGACGCTGCCTGTGCGGAACATTCTTTAACAATGGCATATGAAAGGAATGAAAAGAAGCCAACTCAGTGTACGGGATCTGGTGGGTCCTAATTGTGAAGGTCTGGACTGGCGGGACTCAGTAATGTAGTTTACTTAAACATCTGCTATCGAAACACCAGTAGAGTAGCAAGAGGCTGGTAACAGTTTTGGTTATGGGAAAGGAGATGTAGGGTGGAAAACAATTTATTACCCACAAGGCCATGCAAACACTTTTGAATGACATCAAGGCTAGAAAGTAAGGATTTTGCACAAAAAAAGACATGAATCCATCTCTTCTCCCCATTAGCTATGGGTTAAATAGTAGACTTGTCTCTCTTAATGTTGGGTGGCAACAAGTCTAAAAGAAGAAAACCCTGAATTCCAAAATGGGCAAGAAGTAATGGAAAACTACTCCACTATCTTTCCCAAGTTCACAGATTATAAAGAAGAATCTTTGGAGAGTTATGATTGCCAAGCGATAATATAAAAATAAGATATATCTGATAAGAGGGCAAACTTGGACCTTTGTGTTTGCAAAAGGATGGTTTTACATTGACACCACTACTATTTGAACTACCTTCACTCCTCGGTAATGTTTATTGTTTTAAAAAGTAATGATTAGAATTGTAAGAGAACCTGGATGATGAAAGTGAATTCATACACATTTTTATTTTGTTCTTTGAGAATTTACAACAAAAGTATTAAACAATATTTATTTATTAGATTATTTATTTACAAGAATAATTTTATATTTACAACATTCTAAAAATTAATACAATGCAATATTTATTATTTACCAATTTATAAAGAAATAAACTTTGAAGGCCCAGAAGTCCTTTTCTCTATCACTGAAAATATATTCAGGAAAGATGACTGCTCTAAAGCTTAATTAAAGAATCAGACCAGGTAAGATTTTAGTCAAATTACCACAAATAGAAATGATACGAGCGAGTGCTTTGCCAACAATCAAAGATAAGATAAAAGTTCATTCTAGTAGAGAAATCAATACACACATGCTCGCCAAAACACACACATAGAAGCAGTAGGATTCTGCCTAGTTCTGGCAACCCCTACACCAGTGTTTCTCAACCGGTGTGACTAGGCACACTAATGTGCCCTAAAAGGTAGCCAGGTGCACCCCAAGTTAACAGAAGAATAATTTATTAATTATTTTTTATCTAAAAAATGTTTATTTTTATAAAGGGTTGAGACCCAAGCATATGGCTTCCACGTCTCAGTCAAACCTTTGTCATTTGATATTTTTAAACTGAATGCTTATTTCCTTAATCTTAAGGATTGTATTGTAGTGGACCATGCGGTGCGTGAATGTGAGAAGAGAAGATGAGTTATCTCCAGGTTAAGACTTCCGCTGGCCGGTCCAGCTACATAAGAATGTTGGACTTTAATGGAGTCCAAAGAAACAACAAAGAAACATGTATGCGGACAAATATATATTAATAACAAATAGATTAAAATACGAATTACAAATACATTGAAGACATGAATAAAATGTTACAGTCTGTATGGAAAGTTGTGTGTGTGTTGAGTTGAATGTCCGTACGGGGCGAATTTTGTTTTAGAATATGGGAAACGCTGGTTGTGTATAAGAGTTCACATATTGGAAATTTTAAGAGAAAGTTTTGTATACCTCGTCTCACGTGCGAGGTTGCGGCCCTCGGCCGAAGTCGAGATAGTTGCTCGCACGTGCGCGTAAGCAGAGAAAACAGGCAGAGGCGAAAGGTCAGCCAGTATTTATACTCCCGGGAGAGAGAGACCCCTGTTGGAGGGTTAAGGAAATGAGGAGGAGCTAACTGCGACAGTATAATCCTTTCCCTTTTGTCTTCCTTGAAGGATTTTCATCAGTCATCATCACTCTCTCCAAAAACAAAAACAGCAGACGCTTCATAAATCCCATTAAATGAAAACAGTACTTAAATATACGATGTAATTTCTTAAAAAGAAATACTTATTTCAAGAGACTTCTTTATTATTTTAAAATTTCATAACCTATTTTTCCTTATTAAAATTAAAATTGTTCCCCCCAGAGTTTTAGTTATTCTACAAGCGTATCCTGAATTAAAAATGGTTGAGAAACATTATATTATGCATGGAGTTCCGGATTGGTCACAAAACCACTGCAATCCGTCTTCTTTCTAACTCAGCAAAAGGTATGGATTTTGGATGTTGTATATTGTTTCTCCATAGAATAAAGGTTACTAGGTGAATCCCCATTTTATGAACATTTCTCTTAATAATGATTTTAAAATAATTCAAGAGATGATGTTATTTTATTTATGATAACAGGATTTTTTGCAATTACCTTACTCGGCTTCCATTGTTCGATAGTATGCAACTGAAAAATGACAGTTATCGTGATCGCCATTGCTACTCGGTCTTTTGGCTGGACCGGCTCTTGTACAAGTCCCCTGGGGCTCTGGTCGAGGTAAACGGGGTGAGGTCGGAGCCTTTCTCTTTGTCTCGCTCTATTCGTCAAGGTTGTCCACTTTCGCCTATGCTCTATGTCCTTGCGTTGGAGCCCTTCCTACGCAAGTTAAAGGCGAATCCGGTCCTTCGCGGAATCTCGGTGCCTGGCGCCACCAACGCTGCCAGGTATTCCGCCTATGCCGATGACGTGTCGGTGTTTGTTAAAAACACCAGCGAAATCCACGAGGTTGGCAAGGAAATTTGCAGGTATGAGACGGTAGCGGGGGCCAAGATCAATCGCGATAAGTCTGTCGGCTTGCGGTTGGGCGAGTGAGATGGTGTTCCTCTCCTCGGGACATTCAGCTGGACGGACGGCCCCGTCAAGATACTCGGTATCTGGTTCGGGCCCGGACTTCAGCTGGACACCAACTGGTCGGAGGTTCGGAAGAGGGTCGAGGAAGCAGTTCGCCTGTGGACTCGAAGGAATCTATCCTTGAAGGGGAGGGCGGAAGTGTGCATTTCGCACATCTACCCGATTCTCCTTTACCGCCACAACCGTCCACCAAATGAGACGTTCTCGTTAGAGCCCTTTTCGATTTCCTTTGGAGAGGAAAGGCTCATCTGGTGCGTCGCGAGGTCTGCTGCCTCCATCCTACAGAAGGCGGTCTAGGTATGCCCTGCATCGAGACTCGTCAACACACGCTGCGATTGACGTTCCTGCAAAGGATGTTGTACGAAGATGGCGAGGATGAGCAGTGCGTTTTCTGGAAGGAGGACGCTCGCCGAGCCTTCCCGTCTTTGGAAAGTGTGCACGCGGGACAGGTAGAGGTAGACAGAACACCTGAAGTCGAATGCCCTTTCTATGTGGAATGTCGAAATGCGCTGCACTGCCTCTTAGAGGTGAAGGATCGCCTCTCCGACAACGAGGCGTTGTCTCAGAAGGCGTTATATCGGGTTCTAGTTAGGGTGGGGACTAAAGACAAACTCCGGGACGAGCTCGGTCTTACGAACGCAGAGTTTCACTCCGTAGTGCCGTGGGCGCCCGGGTTGAAATGCCTCAATAACGACGAGGCATCACTCACCTGGCAGGTGTTGCGAGGGGCTCTCTGGGTCGGCAAGAAGCTTTACGCAGCGGGGCTGGTGGCCACGCCAATGTGCGTGCGCTGCGGTGACTGGGAGGAGTCCATTGCGCACACCTTCCTTCACTGTAGTGTCGTACACCCGCTGTGTCGGCTGATTGAAGGCTACATGGTTCGCATCTTGGGCGGAAATTTCTTTGTCCTTGATGCCAGCACCGTTTGTTCCAATGTGGTACCGCCTATGTCAAAGGACCAGCAGTATGTACTCTTGTGTTTACTTGGCATCATGCGAATGGTTGTGTGGACGACGCGACAGAAGGAATTTCACGGAGACGAGAAGTTCTCCTCTTCTCAACTGGTCGCTTTCTTTAAGCATCAGCTTAAAGTTAAGATCAGGGCGGAAAAGGTGCGTCTCTCTTCGCTGAAATTCGGCAAATGTTGGGTGAGAGTTTCGCAATTGGTGCGCGTGAGAGGAGCTGACCTTGAGTGGTTGTTAGACGCAACTTAGGCAAAAGGATTTTGAGCCACGGCTTGAAACCTCCGTCACCCCAGACCTGATTAAGGTAAGATAGGCGATTGACCAACTCTGTCAGAACTAGCTAGAGAATGCAAGTGCTTAGGCCCCGATTTTTGTCCCACATGTATTTATTTCCCCATCCCCTCCATACCTTTTTAAGCGACAGATGTTCTTGTTCTCTGGAGTGACCAATGTCTGATATTTCTACCCAGTTAACCAGGATTTCTGCCGCATTTTCACCATTGGGCGGGACCCGATACTAACATATATTTATTTTGCATGTCTCATTGTATATATTCATTGTATCCCCCGCCCTGTTTTCCTGTAAATAAAATTTCATATTAGGACTCTAGTGGAATACTTGAGGTATTTTGGTAATTGTGGTGCGAGATTTTTTGTTGCAAATGTGGTATTATGGTGAAAGGATTATTGTCGGTATGATTGGGTCCATGAGAGCGACTAGCTAGTTATGAGTTAAGACTAGAGAAGACCACTCCTTTTCCCCCTCCCCCAACTTTGCCCTTGTGGCATATTTTGTATTTTAAAATGCAAATAAATATTAAGATCAAAGCGTAGTATCTGTTCTCAGATCGCTCGCTTAATGATCGCCTTTTGGCTGAGATTCGATCACTGATACATGCCCGGCACAGGGATTCGTCCCTGCGCTGGTTGTATCGCGGCTACGTCTAGCTATGACCAGCTTTGACCAGCTTGGACAAGCTATGACCAGCCAAGACCAGCTATGACTAGCTATGACCAGCTCTGATCAGCTTGAACAAGCTAAGACCTGCAAAGACCAGCGGCCCGAGTGAAAACACTCGGGTCCCCACGTTTAAAACCGACCTTGTGTCACAACCTGACTTAGTGGAGGGTCAAGTAGATACCAAGTGTAGTATCTGTTCTCAGATCGCTCGCTTTTTCGGCCTTTTGGCTGAGAGTCTCACTTGATACTTACCTGGTGTAGGGATTCGTCCCTGCGCTGGTAGTATTACGACTACGTCTAGCTATGACTAGCTAAGACCAGCTATGACTAGCTTAGACCAGCTTGGACAAGCTATGACCAGCTATGACTAGCTTAGACCAGCTTGGACAAGCTAAGACCAGCGGCCCAGGTGAAAACACTCGGGTCCCCATATTCAAAACTGACCTTGTGTCACAACCTGACACAGTGGGGGGTCAAGTAAATACCAGGATCAAAGTGTAGTATCTGCCATTTTATCTCTCAATTATATCTTTCTTTAAAAAATTCCCTACCATGATACTAATGTTCATTTTTTAAAATTAATTTTGATTTTGACCCAAAAATTTCTGGGTAATACTTCTGAGATGAAATGCTGTCAAAAGTTTGAAAAAGCATTCAATCCACTATTAGAGTAGGTAAAGCATTGGCAAGCAGCTTGAAATGAAAAGTTATTAAACAAAGGGAATGAATTGTTTAAATTTAGCCATACTTTTATGTCAGCCACTTAAAAAGATGAAATGAGGGCTTTCTTTAATCTTCATTATCCATCCAATAAAGAGACCGGTTCTTTAACACAGCGCTTTAATAGAAACAGGATTAGTTAGATTTCAAGCTCATGAGCGGGCATCTACGATCTGAACAGGTCTTTTGAATGCTGTGCTGATTTCAATTAATCCATTAAAGTATTTATACAAATTCAAAGAGTCAATAAAAAAAAAAGATGAAGAAAAAAACTCTGCAGCAATCAAATGAGGCAATTCATGCAAAGAGTTTGAACATCTGTGCAAAACATCATTTACTTCCAGGAACGAAAAGGTAAAAGACATAAAAGAGCTTACCTGTAAAAACACTTGGAATCTTTGACATAAAACTTTTCACGGTTCTGACTGGTACTCCAGTGTTTTCATCCTGCATCCGATCCAGGATGCCTTCCATCTGAAATGGAAATGATTTTATACAGATTATAACAGGGGAAAGGCATAGGTTTTTATACAGATTATAACAGGGGAAAGGCATATGTTTTTATACAGGTTATAACAGGGGAAAGGCATATGTTTTTATACAGATTATAACAGGGGAAAGGCATATGTTTTTATACAGATTATAACAGGGGAAAGGCATACGTTTTTATACATATTATAACAGGGGAAAGGCATATGTTTTTATACAGATTATAACAGGGGAAAGGCATACGTTTTTATACAGATTATAACAGGGGAAAGGCATATGTTTTTATACAGATTATAACAGGGGAAAGGCATATGTTTTTATACAGATTATAACAGGGGAAAGGCATAGGTTTTTATACAGATTATAACAGGGGAAAGGCATAGGTTTTTATACAGATTATAACAGGGGAAAGGCATATGTTTTTATACAGGTTATAACAGGGGAAAGGCATATGTTTTTATACAGATTATAACAGGGGAAAGGCATACGTTTTTATACAGATTATAACAGGGGAAAGGCATAGGTTTTTATACAGATTATAACAGGGGAAAGGCATACGTTTTTATACAGATTATAACAGGGAAAGGCATAGGTTTTTATACAGATTATAACAGGGGAAAGGCATACGTTTTTATACAGATTATAACAGGGAAAGGCATACGTTTTTATACAGATTATAACAGGGGAAAGGCATATGTTTTTATACAGATTATAACAGGGGAAAGGCATACGTTTTTATACAGATTATAACAGGGGAAAGGCATATGTTTTTATACAGATTATAACAGGGGAAAGGCATACGTTTTTATACAGATTATAACAGGGGAAAGGCATAGGTTTTTATACAGATTATAACAGGGGAAAGGCATACGTTTTTATACAGATTATAATAGGGAAAGGCATAGGTTTTTATACAGATTATAACAGGGGAAAGGCATACGTTTTTATACAGATTATAACAGGGAAAGGCATACGTTTTTATACAGATTATAACAGGGGAAAGGCATATGTTTTTATACAGATTATAACAGGGAAAGGCATATGTTTTTATACAGATTATAACAGGGAAAGGCATACGTTTTTATACAGATTATAACAGGGGAAAGGCATAGGTTTTTATACAGATTATAACAGGGAAAGGCATATGTTTTTATACAGATTATAACAGGGGAAAGGCATATGTTTTTATACAGATTATAACAGGGAAAGGCATATGTTTTTATACAGATTATAACAGGGAAAGGCATACGTTTTTATACAGATTATAACAGGGGAAAGGCATAGGTTTTTATACAGATTATAACAGGGGAAAGGCATATGTTTTTATACAGATTATAACAGGGGAAAGGCATACGTTTTTATACAGATTATAACAGGGAAAGGCATAGGTTTTTATACAGATTATAACAGGGGAAAGGCATATGTTTTTATACAGATTATAACAGGGGAAAGGCATATGTTTTTATACAGATTATAACAGGGGAAAGGCATATGTTTTTATACAGATTATAACAGGGAAAGGCATATGTTTTTATACAGATTATAACAGGGGAAAGGCATATGTTTTTATACAGATTATAACAGGGGAAAGGCATATGTTTTTATACAGATTATAACAGGGGAAAGGCATATGTTTTTATACAGATTATAACAGGGGAAAGGCATACGTTTTTATACAGATTATAACAGGGGAAAGGCATAGGTTTTTATACAGATTATAACAGGGGAAAGGCATAGGTTTTTATACAGATTATAACAGGGGAAAGGCATATGTTTTTATACAGATTATAACAGGGGAAAGGCATATGTTTTTATACAGATTATAACAGGGGAAAGGCATATGTTTTTATACAGATTATAACAGGGGAAAGGCATATGTTTTTATACAGATTATATCAGGGGAAAGGCATATGTTTTTATACAGATTATAACAGGGGAAAGGCATACGTTTTTATACAGATTATAACAGGGAAAGGCATACGTTTTTATACAGATTATAACAGGGGAAAGGCATATGTTTTTATACAGATTATAACAGGGGAAAGGCATACGTTTTTATACAGATTATAACAGGGGAAAGGCATACGTTTTTATACAGATTATAACAGGGGAAAGGCATATGTTTTTATACAGATTATAACAGGGGAAAGGCATATGTTTTTATACAGATTATAACAGGGGAAAGGCATAGGTTTTTATACATATTATAACAGGGGAAAGGCATACGTTTTTATACAGATTATAACAGGGGAAAGGCATACGTTTTATACAGATTATAACAGGGGAAAGGCATACGTTTTTATACAGATTATAACAGGGGAAAGGCATACGTTTTTATACAGATTATAACAGGGGAAAGGCATACGTTTTTATACAGATTATAACAGGGAAAGGCATTGATTCTAATAAGAAAGTGGATGTGCAGTGGTGTACTGGATAGCAGCTTAGAATCAGAAACTGGAGAGCTGAGTTCTAAATTCAGTCAAGTTTGTTATATTCACTTAAGTACAAATACCCTTGGGAAAGGTATGAATATATCTCTTCTCCCCCTAGCAGGACCGACTGTCAACCAGTCTAGGAGAAAGAAAACTGAATTCAAACCAACCTGGAATGGGTTGGGCTCCATCAGGCTGTCTTTCCCTAGACACACCACTGTTGTTACAGCAGTAGTTCATACGTTATCCCTATGACCCTAATGGGTTATGGGGCTTGTGATCAGTTAAATGCATCAATTTTTAAGCAGGTTATAATAGTAAACTGTCATTCCACGTACACACGTGACGCCATCGATCGTGAAGGGGATGTCAAATATCACCACAATTTCAGAAACCAAATGTTTCAACTATGAAGCACTGTTTAAACATGGATAATTTGTGTTGTGTTGCCCTGAGTAGATACCATAGCTCATAAATATATATTTCCACAATAGACATGTACAATGGTCGCTCATACCGAATGTAATCGATTGTTTTATATATCTAAAGAATCCATACATTCAGTTAAAGTAAAAATAAAATCATTCTTGATAATGGCTAAAAGTATAGCTGAGAGTGCTCAAACACACACACACACACACACATATATATAT
>OZ038498.1:103176076-103183576 GCA_964036315.1 Acanthosepion esculentum | reverse complement strand
GCAAAATCCAAGATTTCAACTAGTATGACATTGCAGCAACAATCTGGCAAGTGTTTTAACAGATGGCGTCAAGTATGGCAGAAAAATCTAAAAGTGAATTGGAACAGCAAAACATACTTTAGAGAGCTAAACAAAGTATTAAAAAAAAAAGAAAATTTTATTAAAAACAAAGAAAAGGCTGCTAAATTACAATGTAACATCAGTTTTGGAGACAGAGACATGTTTCTACAGAAGGATGTTGAGAATACCATAAATAAGGCATGTGGCAATAAGAAAGTTTTAAGGAAAATGAAAACAAAGAGGACACTTGTACTTTAGAGTCAGAAAAAAACAATTGAAAATTCTGGGACACATAATGGGAAAAGATGTCTTGGAGAACTTGATGCTTATAGAATATATTGAAAGCCAGAATGAAATAGTGAGTAACCTAACAAGGGAATGGAATAGATAGATAGATAGATAGATAGAATATATGGCCAGCAATAAAAATCTTGTTGGCATTAAATAAGCCATTGAGGTTGATATGCTGTAAAGCAAAACAAACCAAACCAATATATACTGAGAGAGATAGATAGATAGATAGATAGATAGATAGATAGAATATATGGCCAGCAATAAAAATCTTGTTGGCATTAAATAAGCCATTGAGGTTGATATGCTGTAAAGCAAAACAAACCAAACCAATATATACGGAGATAGATAGATAGATAGATAGATAGATAGATAGATAGGAACAGATTGTGATAGATATGAAGAGTCTTACATAGATAGACAGACAGACATATATAAAAAGTCTTGGATAGACAGATAGTTATGAAAAGTCTTAGATGGATACACAGATAGATGGATAGAGAGAAAGAAATCGTTGGTTGGTTGGTTTTATGGCATATCAACCTCAGTGGGTCATTTAATGCCAACAAAATCTTTTAAGTAGATTCATAGTGATAGTTTGGTAAAAAAGGTGTGTATGTATATATATATATTTGAACCATTTTTCAATTACTCATATTTTTGAGTACAATCCAACTTCTTTTAAGAAATTTACAATCTTGGATGGTTTTATTTTCGTAAAAAGTTTTTTTAAATTACTCACTTGGTAATATTTTGTTTGCACTAGATCAAAATCTACACTCTAACAGTATATGTTTCTCTGTAAATTTCTCTTGGCATGTAGTGTATATTGGGTTTGGTTTGGTTTGTTTTACGGAATATCAACCTCAATGGGTTATTTAATGCCAACAAAATTTTTATTGCTGGTAATATTTTGTTTTGTCAAAATTCTATTTCTGGTAATAATTTTTTCCTTCAAAAATGTATTGCTGGTAATAATTTTTTCTTTTCAAAAAAATATTGCTGGTAATATTTTTTTTTCCAAAAACGTATTGTTGGTAATATATTTTTTTTTCAAAAATGTATTGCTGGTAATAGTTTTTTCTTCAAAAATTTATTGCTGATAATAATTTTTTACAAAGTATCTCTGGTATTAAAACCTATTTTTACACTTTCATAGTGTTTTTACTCCAGTTTCGGGGTTAACTATTTGCCCATAGCTGCGACCCTAACTGGTGCTACCACCCTGGCTCAGGATGAACCTGGGAACACCAGCAATTAAGAGGTGGTTCCACGCTCCTCAAAACCTCCTGATCAGAGGTCTTGCTGTTGAACGCAGTTTATCGTCTTACCCAGGACGGAGATAGAAAGAAAGGAAAACATGGAAGTCAATAGGCTCTCTACTTGGATCTATTTTGTTCTTAATTTTTATCAATGACCTTCCCCGATATTATCAGTTCTTAACTCTGCTGACACAACTATCTTAAGTCTAATCAGTTTGATACAGTCAAATTGGCAGCTGATCTCAAAAATGACCTTCAAGCTGTTGTTAACTGGGGCAAGAAATAGCTTGTAAATTTTGACACCTCCAAAACGAAACTGCTATCTTTGAATTGACTTAGAGAACCTTTTTCGCCAGAATTTATCTTACACCTTTATAAGTCTATCATTCGTCCATGCATCAAATATTGTTGCCACATCTGGTCGGGTGCTTCTGCTATGTATCCAGAGATTCTTGACAAAATCCAAAGAAGAATCTACAACTTTATTAGTCCGAACCTGGCATCTCAGCTTCAGTGAATTTCCAACCGCCATAATGTTGCTTCCCTGTGCCTTTCCTATAAATATGTAAATGGTAAATGTTCTGATGGGCTTTCCTCTTTCATACGTCAACTTCATGAATTTAAGCATAGCCATAGATTAGCAACCAGGTCTCATCATTTTAATATGAAAAATTCTAAATGCAACCATAAGTTCTATGCTAAGATTTTCTTCTATTGCACTTCTAGCTTCTCTGTCTATATTTCTGAGATGAGATATTGTAATTATTTATATTGTTTGGACTATTGTCCTCATCTTTATTGCCATATTCATGATGTTTCAGCTGTTGTACACTCTGGCCTTCTTCAGATGTTTGGAATTTCAAACTGAACTCTTTATATCACCCATCGGGATAGATTGTTCTAGTTCCATGTACCATGCCCCTTCTGGATGTCTCAGTCATCTCCCTTTAACTCAATTTTCCAAGTTTTTTTTCACCACTGCAGTAGTCAGATATTGAACTCACAACTCTTTGAGTCAAGTCACTGGATCCAACCAACACTTTTATCCATTGGACCATAAGTCCTCAAGGACCTGGCTACTGCAGTGGGGAACAAAAACTTGGAGAGTCGAGTTAAAGGGAGATAACTGAGACATCCAGAAGAGGCATGGCACATGGAACTAGAACAATCTACCCTGGTGGATGAAATAAAGGGTTCAGTTCGAAATTTAAATCCCCTGGAGAAGGCCGGAGCATACAACAGCCGAAATATTGTGAATATGGCAATAAAGATGAGAACACTCCAAACAAAGCGAATAATGTAAATAATTCTTACACGTCTGTCAAATATGATTTTAAAAATTTTAAATGCATTGACAGTTATCATCTTCTATCTTTTAGGAACCCTGTTCTTTTATTGCTCTTTTGCCTTAATAATATTTTCTCAGTTTCTTTTAATCTCAGTAAAGCATCATAGTGGCTTTATCACCTTGCTTGCAGTATAATGATAAAAAAAATAAGTCAGTGTCTTAAAATGAGTTTACAAATCCATACATTTTCAAGGGTGCTATAATTTCTTTATAATTTCCCTCTGAAAGCTACAAAACAGTCGTTAGCAAGCAGATGTTGATGACAGAGCAATCCAATAAAGCAACAACAAAAATATTCAGTAAAGAAATGAATTTAGAAATAAATTTATCTTCTTGGACATAAGTTTTAGTTTTCTGCAAGCAACTGATTTTACTAAATGAAGAACACAACATCTGGTTTTAGGTTTCTTCCAAGTTGAGCTAAAGAAACTGTTAGAATCACTTAGAATTATTCCTTTAAGTTCACATCTAACCTAACACATACGTTTTACGTAAGAACACACTTGAGTAGAGAGGAACCAGTCTAAAGTAATTAACAAGTGCAAACATTGAGGTCTTCAAACGTTCCACCAAATATTTTTTCGTATTTCTATATCTTTTAGTAATCCAGTCTGCATTCCTTCATTTTGTTGCTTTATTATATTTATTTATTTTTCATTTGCTTATCATTTTTTATTTTTTATTGTTTTTATTTTATTTACTTTTACTTATTTGTTTTATTTATTTTTTATTTACTCATTTCTTTAGTTTTGTTTTTTAATTTTATCATTTTTATTTTCATCTACTTATATTGTTTTTTATTTTTATTTGTTTAAAATTTTTTATTTTATCGTTTTTATTTAATTATTTCTTTTGGTTATTTGTTTTAGTTACCATATAATTTATATTTTTATTTATTTATTTTTGTTTATTTTATTTTCATTTATTTTGTTTATTTATATTTTATTTTTATTTATTTTGTTTATTTATATTTTATTTTTATTTATTTTTATTTATTTTTATTTATTTTATTTTTATTTATTTTGTTTATTTATATTTTATTTTTATTTATTTTATTTTTATTTATTTTGATCATTTATATTTTATTTTTTATTTTGTTTATTTATATTTTATTTTTATTTATTTTATTTTTATTTATTTTGTTTATTTATATATTATTTTTATTTATTTTGTTTATTTATATTTATTTTATTTTTATTTATTTTGTTCATTTATATTTTATTTTTATCTATTTTATTTATTTGTTTATATATATTATTTTTTATTTATTTATTTTTGTTCGTTTATTGATTTTTTTAAAATTTTTTTTTTCATTTGTTTATAGATTCTATGTATTTTTATTTGTTTATATATTTTATTTTTACTTATATAATTTTTTAAATCAGTATCACCCGATGCATTTGTTTTATGTGTTTCATTTAATGGATTTATTTTATTTATATTTATCATTTCTTTATTTTTTCTGTTACTTTCCATTTTTATTTTTGTTTTACTTTACTTGATTGTTTTGTTTATTTTTTTATCATTTCAGTTAAATATTTTATTTGTTTTGTTTTATTCGTTTATTTAAACGTCTGTATATATTTATGGTAGCATCCCACAATCAAAACGAAAACAGAAGAGATGCCTTGGTATGAAAAAATACTAATTTACATTTCAACCCTGACACCACTAAGCTGAAGAGGCCCACTGAATTAGAACTTACAAATATATACATCTGAGCGTTTCCATATCTGTCTTCAAGCACAAACCTAATGGCGACAAAGTAAAAAAAGATATGAAAAAGCTAAAGAATTCCTTGCCATCGAGCCTGAATTTTTGAAAATAGAATACCTTCTCCCTGAATTTAAAAACAAGGATCTCCATTTCATGAAAGAAGTCTGGAATCAGAAGTGCATCCCAAAAAGCAACTCCTCGAAATGCAGTTTGGCTTTCCCTCAGGTAAATGGTGTAACGATGGGAAATATGTCGTCAAACAACTCCAGGAAATTGCTTACCTCTCTAATGTTGACCTCACAGCAGCATAAAACCACATTAATAGAAAAATTGTCTAGCACAACATAGTGAACTAACTTTCATAGTTACAAACTTAGAATTAAATTCAATATACTCTTTCCATTTTGTCATTTCATCCCTAAGAAACTGTCTTCCAAGCTCCGAATCCACTGAATGGCAAGACCTGATAGAGGAACTACGTCAATCCATGAGGATCCAGGACATTACAAATCTCATCTGGATTATGACAACAGAAATGCGAGCACCAATATATTTAATCTCTACTTAGACTATGCACTGAACATTCAAAGAAATGGTCACTAATCATTTAAACATTCCAGACACCACGTCCTAAATAAATCTAATTATAGAAAACAGTGACCCTGTTTTCTCTCTCAAAGCCAATGTACTGATGATCAGAGAGGATGTGCCAATGATAGAGGAATCCATAGTTGGGATCTTGAATAAAAAAAAAATTTTTAAAATCAGCATCCATGGGCAGGCCTCATGAGTCCTACGAGGCTGGCATCCTGTTCCCACCCCTTCACTGTTGAAACTGTTAGATGTAGACGTCTCTTCTACTCCAATAGCTTCATGTCTCGCACTTCTCGCCTGTTTATTCCTGTTTCCCTGACGAATATAATCTCCAACTATTTAAGTGTAACGTCAATCGACATCTCCATTTGCCTTGATCTATCCACCTCCGTTCTCCACATCCTTTCCCCTTTCATTCCTATCTGCTCTTGCTCCAAATCTTCTGTAACCCCCTTGCCTTGATCGATCCACTGTCTTTCTCCACATCCTCTCCTTTACCACTCCTACCTGCTCTTCCTCCAAACCTTCTGTAACCCCTTGCGTGCTAGTGGCTTCCAGCCTTGCTTGGGGTGAAAAGCTTAAAAAAAAAAATGTATTCCAAGAAGTAGGAACTGAAGATGGAATTTTCAAAACAGAAACTATGATCTGGAATCGGAATGAAAGCAGTGAAGGCAAGTACTCTGAATTCTTCATAAAAATTCAAAATGTGGAATTGGTAAATCCTAAATGCTTGAAATATCTATATATATCAATTATATTAAACAAAATGATAACAAAATTGTATATAGAATAGGCTGCACTCAGGGTAGTTTTGCCCAACATTGTAAGCAACCACAAAACCAAAACATTAACCTGAAAACTGTTCTTAGTCATGTTTTTAAATAGCCACATCAGATCAAAATTTTCATATGGATGCCATACATGGCACCAAACTCATTCAGAAATATCTAAACTGTCAGCAGCATACAACCACTATCTCAGATCAATGGTTAAAAATAGTTCTGAGTGAGTGAAGAACAAATGGTAGACTTTTATAAATATGTAAGATAGATTCTGGTGAGAAAAATTGTCTAGGATGACATAGTGAACTAACTTTTATCATTTCAAACTTAGAATTTGATTCAATATATTCTTTTCACTTCATGTCAGCTGAAAATGTTAATCCAAGAACAAGCAATGAGTTACTCTCCTGGAGGTTAGCATCAGCCATATTGGTGGAAGGTAAAAAGGATTTTCTCAATTGATTAAAAGAGAGCAGTTTCATTTCAGTCTCTCCTTGCTCCATTTAACAACAGACATCATTTTTTGAGATCAGCTGCCAATTTGAATTTTATCAAACCAATCAGACTTCCTATTCAGTCATGAGTAAATATAGTTGTGTTATTCGCATAGATAAAGAGTTGAGACCTGATGACATTAGGAAGGTCATTTATGGAAATTTGAAACAATTTATTTAACTATCGGTTCTTATCTTTCATTTGTTTTTATTTTTATTTATTTCGTGTTATTTTACTTATTTATATGGAAGGGGTGGTGTTATGGTCCAGGTTAGGACCAAGGAAGAACCACACGAACACAAGAGTAGAAATAACAAAGATATATTACACAGAATTATAATACAAGATGTGGAAGGTGTTAGTATGACTGTCAGTCTGGTTTGGAGTGAACTACTATCGGCTCGACTCGAGTCGTCTCTCTCTCTCTTGAGAGGCATAGTATACATAGTGTTAGGAAGAGTTTATTCTGTAGTTATAGGTAAGGACCCATAACAATAATAATAATAATAATAATAATAATAATAATAATTGTTATGGTCCAAGCTTAGGACCAAGGAAGAACAACACGAACACAAAAGTAGAAATAACAAAGATATATTACACGGAATAATAATACAAGATGTGGAAGGTGTTAGTATGACTGTCAGTCTGGTTTGGACTGAACTACTTTCATCTCTCTCTCTTGAGAGGTGTAGTATACATAGTGTTAGGAAGAGTTCATTTTGTAGTTATAGGTAAGGACCCATAACAAGTAGTGAATAACAATATCAAATAAAATATATTTCTGAGGATGTCTGGAGAACACACTGGCTGAAATATTGAGCAAAACATCAACAAAGATGAAGCTAAGTATGGCTCAAGGAATTTCAAGTTGTAAAACTGGAAAAAAACATTGCATTCAAAAATAATTCCAGATATGCTTCTGAAAAGTTATGAAGATAATTAAACCAAT